>JBAKBP010037905.1:0-16781 GCA_037953745.1 Lithodes maja
GGGTGGGTTGGTTGGTTTGGATTGTGGGTTGGTTGGGTGGTTGGTGGGTGGGTGGGTTGGTTGGTTGGTTGGTTTGGATTGTGGGTTGGTTGGGTGGTTGGTGGGTGGGTGGGTTGGTTGGTTGGTTGGTTTGGATTGTGGGTTGGTTGGGTGGTTGGTGGGTGGGTGGGTTGGTTGGTTGGTTGGTTTGGATTGTGGGTTGGTTGGGTGGTTGGTGGGTGGGTGGGTTGGTTGGTTGGTTGGTTTGGATTGTGGGTTGGTTGGTGGGTTGGTTGGTTGGTTGGTTTGGATTGTGGGTTGGTTGGGTGGTTGGTGGGTGGGTGGGTTGGTTGGTTGGTTGGTTTGGATTGTGGGTTGGTTGGTTGGTGGGTTGGTTGGTAGGTGGGTGGGTTGGTTGGTAGGTGGGTTGGTTGGTTGGTAGGTGGGCTGGTTGGTTTGGATTGTGGGTTGGTTGGGTGGTTGGTAGGTTGGTTGGTTGGTTTGGATTGTGGGTTGGTAGGTGGGTTGGTTGGGTGGTAGGTGGGTTGGTTGGTTTGGATTGGGGGTTGGTAGGTGGGTGGGTTGGTTGGTAGGTGGGTTGGTTGGTTGGTTGGTAGGTGGGTTGGTTTGGATTGTGGGTTGGTTGGGTGTTGGTAGGTGGGTGGGTTGGTTGGTTGGTTGGGTGGTTGGTAGGTGGGTTGGTTGGTTTGGATTGTGGGTTGGTTGGGTGGTGGGTGGTTAGTTGGTTGGTTTGGATTGTGGGTGGTTGGGTGGTTGGTAGGTGGGTGGGTTGGTTGGTTGGTTGGGTGGTTGGTAGGGGGGTTGGTTTGGATTGTGGGTTGGTTGGGTGGTTGGTAGGTGATGTGGGTGGGTTGGTTGGTTGGTTGGTTGGTTTGGATGTGGGTTGGTAGGTGGGTTGGTTGGTTTGGATTGTGGGTTGGTTGGTAGGTGGGTTGGTTGGTTTGGATGGTTGGGTGGTTGGTAGGTGGGTGGGTGGGTTGGTTGGTTGGGTTGGATGGTTTTATTATGTGGTTTAGGAGGAGAGTTGCGTAGAGTTGGTTTAATGTTCAGGTATAGGAGGAGAGTTACCGTAGATTTGGTTGAGCTCAAGATTAGCAGGAGAGTTACGTAGAGTTGGTTTGGGATGGTTGTAATACGAGGTTAGGGACACAGGCTTAGGAGGAAAGTTAAGCCGGTATCACACGAGAGCTTTTATAGTCAACATTCGATGATCAACATTTTTCTGGCATCATTTGTGGAGTATTTTGCCCTGGTATCGGAAATTAGACTGATGGTAGATGAATTTAGGTAGCAGAGAAATATTAAATGTTTACCTTATGAGCTGCCAGACCAGTGTCGAGGATAAATGTTCAGGGAAAGATCGTTCGTGTGATAACGGCTTTACAGAGAATTGGTTAGTTGGTTGGGAGAGCTATGTTACGTGGAAAAGAGGACATAGAGGAGGGTTGCTAAAGGTTGGTGGTTGGCTGTGTTAAGTGGTCGGGAACACGGGTCAAAGGGAAGGGTTAGAACGGGCTGTTTGGCTGGCATAGGGTACTTACGTTAGGGGGGTGACATGCTTTTTGTTCTGTCCTTTTCTCTCTTTCTCTGGCTTGTATCCATTCGGCCCCATTCAGCCAACTGTTTTAAGACGTTTATCCCCATACAGGTGTCAATTTCTTACTGGTGAGCGGTAGCGAGCCAGCATATTTTTTATTTTTGTTTGACAGCAGGCTAAATGTGTACATTTTTCGATAGAAAAATTTCTCCGGCGAAGCCGGATTTCTTTATATAATGCTGGCTCGCTATCGCTCGCCAGGAAGAAATCGACACTTAGATGGGGATAAACAACTTAAAATAGTTGGCTGAATGGGACGGAATGGATACAAGCCAAAGAAAGAGAGAAAAGGGCAGAAATAACAAAAAGCAGGTCACCCTCCTTATGGATAACTAACGGGAAAAGGAAACTACTGTGTCTCTGCTTCATATTAGGCCCAAGTTCTCATAATTAACAACATATTTCGCTACACAATCTGCATAATAGCGGAGTGATCCAGCTTAAGACATGGCAATTTACCGTCAGCTGGAGGAAACGGAGTATAATTATCTAACAACACAAATGGAAGGGACTGGAGTTCTGGAAAAGGGGGCTCGAGTCCTGGCGCAATTCCTTGACTTCCGGGGCGTGCAGGTGTGGTCGAAGGGGCTCCCGGACGGATTGCCGACGGACATTTGGCCGAACGGACATTTGGCCGACATACCCTAACCTAACCTAACCTAACCTAACCTAACCTAACCTAACCTAACCTAATTTAACCTAACCTAACCTAACCTAACCTAACCTAACCTAACCTAACCTAATTTAACCTAACCTAACCTAACCTAACCTAACCTAACCTAACCTAACCTAATTTAACCTAACCTAACCTAACCTAACCTAACCGTTCGGCCAAATGTCCGTCGGCAATCCGTCCGGCCACGGGTCGAAGGTATTACATCTGTCTGTACCTGACGGGCCCCCCACCTGTCGTGTGTGCCCCCCCCCCCCCCCCCCACCAACACCCGATGGGGGTAATAATTAGGTAGGTTTTGGTTTTTGGTAAATGTGTGTGTGTGTGTGTGTGTATTTACCTAATTTACCTAATTGTAGTATACAGGAGTTGAGCTTTTTAGGCTCGTATTGTCCCGCTTCCTGAGTTACAATTATCCAACTTTGCCTTAAAAATATGAATGTTTTTTGCACACACCACTTCCTCTTCCAACTGATTCCATTTACTTATACTTCTGTAAGGGAAACTATACTTTCTCACATCTTTGCATCTTCCTTTCATTAGTTTATATCTATGTCCCCTAGTTCTACCATTATCTTTCACAATATAATCCTTCTTGTCCACCTTCTCGAGTCCTCTCACACATTTGTACATCATAATCATATCACCTCTCTTCCTCCTATCCCTTAGAGATGGTAAATCTAATTTCTTTAATCTCTCCTCATATGGTAATTCTCTCAGTTCTGGCATCATCCTAGTTGCAGCTCTCTGAACCTTCTCCAGCTTCTTTATATGCTTTTTTAGATGTGGTGCCCACACCACTGCCGCATACTCCAGTCTTGGTCTCGCCAATGTTTTTATTATTTTCTCCAGCATCTCTTCGTTTATATAGTTAAAGGCTATTTTTATTCTGTTTAACAGTCCATATGTTTCTCCCACTATCTTATTAATATGATTCTCAGGTGAAAGATCACCCCTAACAGTTATCCCCAAGTCCCTTTCTTTCTCTGATGGGTTAATAGTATTTTCTCATAACTTATATTCCATATGAGGCCTTCTTTTACTTACTCCCATTTCCACTACATGACATTTATTTGTGTTGAATTCCATTTTCCACTTCTTGCTCCATTGATCTATCCTATCCAAATCCCTCTGTAATTCCCTACCACTGTTTTCATCTTCTATACGCTTCATGATCTTGGCATCATCTGCGAACATATTCATATATGCATTTATATCCTTTGGCATGTAGTTAATGAATATTAGAAACATTATGGGAGCCAGCACCGCTCCCTGCGGAACTCCACTTGTGACGTCTTTCCATGTAGAAAATGTATCTCTGATAGTAGTCCTCATCTGTCTCCCTGAAAGATAGTCCTCCATCCAATTTAACAAACTACCCTGAATCCCTCCATACTCTTTTAGTTTCCACTTCAGCCTGCTATGTGATACTCTGTCAAAAGCCTTTTTCATGTCAATATATACGCAGTCCACCCATCCATCTCTCTCTTGTAATATGTCGACCACTCGGTCATAAAAACTGAGTATATTTGTAACACATGAGGTACCCTCCCTGAATCCAAATTGCCTGCTTGACATTAGATTATTTTTGTCCAAGTAAATCATCCATCTTTTCTTAAGTGTGTGTGTGTGTGTGTGTGTGTGTGTGTGTGTATGTGTGTGTGTGTGTGTGTGTGTGTGTGTGTGTGTGTGTGTGTGTGTGTGTGTGTGTTATTCACTTGCTTGTTTCGTCAAGGGGAATCCACGCAATGCGAGCTAAGCTCATTATTATCGCGCCTCCTTAACTGGGAATGTATTGCGTGAAATGCATGTTAAGTGTTTATGTATCGTTGGAATGGCTGTGGATGTGTGTGTAGTCTGTATTTTAGCCAATTGGCGACATCTGGAAACGAAGGCTTAGGGTTAATCTGTATGGTACCATTCTCACTACGGTACCAGTCTCACCCGAAGGCTTAGGTTGACCAGTAGCTTAGGTGAACCATATGATACCCATCTCGCCTTGTACCATTTTTGCCAACCCCAGATGGGACGTCACAACGTCGTCCACTTATTCCAGGTACCTATTTACAGCTAGGTGAACTGAGGCTAACACATGAAAGGAGACGAGCCCAATTTGTCTCCGCCCGGCCGGGGGATTGAACCCCCGATCCCTCGTGTGTGAGACGAGAGCGCTACCTACTAGGCTACGGGCTCTGTGTGTGTGTGTGTGTGTGTGTGTGTGTGTGTGTGTGTGTGTGTGGTGTGTGTGTGTGTGTTTATTATTGAATATTGTTTTCGAGCTATTTATATTCATTTGTCCCTCGTCTTCAAACTAAACACGTACATTGTTCGACAGACAATGCTTGTTGTCGTCGCTCGACTGGAAAAAAAAAAAAAACACCACGGTATTACTCACCTACACAAAAATCGACATATAAATGGGGCTACACGTCATAAAATCGCCGAGTTAATGGGGTTAAACAATATCTGGTTATATACCTGACGGGGCCCCACCTGTCGTAACACCTGATGGGGGTAATTACTCTCAGGGAACCTTCAGGAGGGTAGGCGAGGGGGGGGGGGGGGGGGGGGAGAGTGAGTGTGTCTCACTCTGTTGGAAGAGAGTGCGGACCTATTTTTCTTTGGACTCCATTTTTGTCCGTAGTAATAAAACGATGAGGTGATATATTATATACTATATATGTAGGTCAGGCGTTTTGGATGTTGGGGCTGCAGAAGAATGAAAGGTATGGGGCGTCAGAGAGAAGGTTGCTGAGGGACTATTAACCCTTTGAGTACCAGCGACGTGTTATCTTTTATTCTAGCTGTATTTAGACGATATTGTGCAGCTTAGGAAGGATCTGTGATAGTTGTTGTTGTTGTTCCTCAGGCTGTCTGGCCGAGCAGCCCCAAGGTCCCGAGCAAGGCCAAGGCCATAACCGAGCGTCCCCACAGAACCCTCCCTGCTTACCACTAATAATGCCCAGGTGACCGAAGCCACTCAAAGGCGGGGAGCTGAAGAGGGTGCGGAAACGCCCGGTAAACAAGAGCCCCACCCAAGGCCCTGTGCCCCTCAGCAATTATGAAGGGAAAGTTGAGGGGCAAAGGAAAAATGTATCTGCCAGGGTTGGCAGTAGGGAGGTCAATCCACGGAAAAGACGCCGTCACTTGAGATCTAGGAAATATATAAGTAAAAGGAACAGTCAGAGTAAGCTATGGGTATGGCAGAGAACGTTCAACTCTCAATTTTCAACTTTCTGATAGACCAGCCCATCACCACTCACAATCTGTGGTAGTTAAAAGGGTTGGTTGAGATAGTTTGAAGCCGTATTATTGCTAGACGTCCTTCCTAAGCTAAAAAAAGAAACGGGTACACATGCAACAGTCCATAGCTCATCTCTGAATCATGGCCTTCTGTAGCCTATGGATATTAAGGGAGCCCACCTCGCTTTTTTTCTCTTTCTCTCCCTCTCTCTTTGGCTTGTATCCATTCGGCCCCATTCACCCTACTGTTTTAAGACGTTACCTGTCTCCCAGACCCTTCTAACTCCCGCTGGGGCTAATTATTCTCCCTCTCTCTCTCTGGGTTGTATCCATTGGGCCCCATTCACCCTAATGTCTTAAGACGTTTATCCCTATCCAGGTATCGATTTCTTCCTGGCGAGCAGTAGCGAGCCAGCATATTTTCTAATATTTGTTTTACGGCAGGCTAAATTTTTAGATTTTTCGATAGAAAAATGTGTCCGGCGAAGCCGGATTTCTCTATATAATGCTGGCCCGCTATCGCTCGCCAGGAAAAAATTGACACCTAAATGGCACGAAAGGTCTTAAAGGTGGGGGCTCATGGGTTGAGATAAACATGGAATGATAATCGCCAAGCTGTACATAATTATCTCGCAAAATGCAATGGCACTGAAATAATTATTAACAATGGTATAAAGGATTTTGTGGATCGTCTATACCGGGCCTGTGACATCACAAGAGTGTAAGTCCACCATCCAGTCTAGGCTAAGGATACTGGTATGACGTCACTATGACGTCACAGGCCCGGTATAGACGATCCGCAAAATCCTTTATACCATTGTTAATAATTATTTCAGTGACATTGTATTTTACAAGATAATTATATGCAGGTTGGCAATTATTTTTCCATGTTTAACTCAACCCATGAGCCCCACCTTTAATATTGTCAAAGAAATGGGGCTAACGGTTTTAAAATTGCCAAACTAATGGGGCAAACGTCTTAAAAATATGAAAACTAATGGGGCTAAACACGAGGAAGTAGGATCTGAATGGTCCACCTGTTACCTGTCTCCCCGGCCCTTCCTAACTCCCGCTGGGGCTAATTATTCACACAGATCTTCAGGACGGTGGGGGGTGGTGACCTGTTTCTGTCTCTCCTTTTCCCCTCTCTCTCTCTGGGTTGTATCCATTCGGCCCCATTCAGTCTACCGTTTTAAGACGTTTATCCCCATCCAGGTGTCGATTTTTTCCTGGCGAGCGATAGCGAGCCAGCATTGTATGGAGAAAACCGGCTTCGCCGGAGAAATTTTCTATCGAAAAATGTACAAATTTAGCCTGCTGTTAAAAGTGTATTGAAAAATATACTGGCTGGCTAACGCTTGCCATGCAAAAATCGACACCTGGATGGGGATAAACGTCTGAAAACAGTAGGCTGAATGGGGCCGAATGGATACAAGCCAGAGCAAGAGAGAAAAGGATGCCAAAGGGTGTCAAACGAAAGCCGAGTCCATTATGTTTAGTCTGTATTATTGTATAATTATGTAAAGATGAAATTATGGTTTATAGTTCACATTAGGTCTTTGGAAGTGATAACATGGTCACAGCAATAATATGTCATGTAAATTTTCTTGTATTCCTTCTGATGTATATTCGAGGATTCCAACAAAATTGCTCCGGTTTGACACTGAATGGTAGGGGTCATGGGATAGTACAAAAGATAGTACAAATAGGTAGGTAGTACATAAAGATATATAGTACAAAAAGATAGATAGTACAAAAAGGTAGATAGTACAAAAAGATAGATAGTACAAAAGATAGATAGTACAAACAGATAGATAGTACAAAAGATAGATAGTACAAACAGATAGATAGTACACAAAGATAGATAGTACAAAAGATAGATAGTACAAAAAAGATAGTACAAACAGATTAAGAGGTGACTTAATTCAAGTGTTCAAAATCATCAAAGGCATCGACAATATGAACTGTAGTAAGTACTTCACTATCGACCAATGTAATTACACGCGGGGAAACGGTTGCAAAATTATTGGTAAATCTTTTAACTCGCACGAATCTAAGAATTTCTTCTTCAATCGAGTTGTCAACTTGTGGAATGGGCTTCCCCGAGACGTTATAGACTGCAGCACCGTTGATTCATTTAAACTCCGCCTAGACAAATATCTCGCATCAAACCCGCGACTGACTGCGTTTGTAAATTAATAACTTTATTTTATCCTCCCCTCAGTTACTAACCCATCTGTCCCCTACTAACTCCTAGTCCTGCCACTGACATTAGTTCCAGGGCAGTAGTTCCCTTTCCAATGTTCCCTTACCCACTCTAAACCACTGTTTGGACACTTGATCCTCAGTGTTTTGGAGGACAAGCAGCCTAGAAGGGTCACTAGACCTGTTGTTGCTTGATTTCCTTTGTACTCCTTTGTATAGTACAAAAAAGATAGTACAAAAAGATAGATAGTACAAAAAATAGTACAATAAGATAGATAGTACAAAAAAGATAGATAGTACAAACAGATAGTACAAAAAGATAGTTAGTACAAACAGATAGTACAAAAAGATAGTTAGTACAAACAGATAGATAGTACAAAAAGATAGATAGTACAAAAGATAGTACAAACAGATAGTTAGTACAAACAGATAGATAGTACAAAAAGATAGATAGTACAAAAGATAGTACAAACAGATATATAGTACAAAAAGATAGATAGTACAAACAGATAGATAGTACAAAAAGATAGTACAAAAAGTTAGATAGTACAAAAAGATAGATAGTACAACAAATAGTACACAACAATAGATAGTACACAAAGATAGATAGTACACAAAGATAGATAGTACACAAAGATAGATAGTACACAAAGATAGATAGTACACAAAGATAGATAGTACACAAAGATAGATAGTACACAAAGATAGATAGTACACAAAGATAGATAGTACACAAAGATAGATAGTACACAAAGATAGATAGTACACAAAGATAGATAGTACACACAGATAGATAGTACACAAAGATAGATAGTACACACAGATAGATAGTACACAAAGATAGATAGTACACAAAGATAGATAGTACACAAAGATAGATAGTACACACAGATAGATAGTACACACAGATAGATAGCACACAAGAGGTAGGAACAGCAGAGAACAATTTATATAACACAGCACATGCCACGGTGATACACAAAGAATAAAAGAAGAGAAGAATAACGTAATGGGTGTATCTTGGAGGCAATAAAGACGAATAACGTAATGGGTGTATCTTGGAGGCAATAAAGACGAATGAGCGAGAGTAGAGAGAGAGATCCCAGGCAGAATAAAGACGCAGGGACAGCAGGGAAGACACTTATAAACCACACCAAATGATGACAGGATGATAACAGTACTACATAAATGATGACAGGATGATAACAGTACTACATAAATGATGACAGGATGATAACAGTACTACATAAATGATGACAGGATGATAACAGTACTACATAAATGATGACAGGATGATAACAGTACTACATAAATGATGACAGGATGATAACAGTACTACATAAATGATGACAGGATGATAACAGTACTACATAAATGATGACAGGATGATAACAGTACTACATAAATGATGACAGGATGATAACAGTACTACATAAATGATGACAGGATGATAACAGTACTACATAAATGATGACAGGATGATAACAGTACTACATAAATGATGACAGGATGATAACAGTACTACATAAATGATTACAGGATGATAACAGTACTACATAAATGATGACAGGATGATAACAGTACTACATAAATGATGACAGGATGATAACAGTACTACATAAATGATGACAGGATGATAACAGTACTACATAAATGATGACAGGATGATAACAGTACTACATAAATGATGACAGGATGATAACAGTACTACATAAATGATGACAGGATGATAACAGTACTACAGAAATGATGACAGGATGATAACAGTACTACATAAATGATGACAGGGTGATACCAGTACTACATAAATAGATAAACATAAGACAAACAGAAGCATAAACTATTGAAAATATCTTGGAGGCAATAAAGACGAATGAGTGAGAGTAGAGAGAGAGAGGTCCCAGGAACAGTGGGAATAAAACACAGATCACGATAACAGGATGATAAAAGTAATGCACAAATAGATAAACACGAAGATAAAGATATAAACATAAAGAAACAATATAAACATAAACTATCATATACATCTTGGAGACAATGAAGATAAATGAGAGGTCCCAAGCAGACAATAAAGGACCAGGAACAGCAGGCAATAAAATGATACACCACACCAAATGATGACAGGATAATAACAGTAGTGATTATATAGCTAAACACGAATAGAACATATAAGCATACATTATTATATACATCTTGGAGACAATAAAGATAAATGAGAGGTTCCAAGCAGACAATAGAGGACCAGGAACAGCAGACAGTAACAGCAGGAACAGCAGACAAAAGGGTCAGAAACAGCAGGGACAGCAGACAAAGGAGGCTGGAACAGCGGGGAACTCTCGCGTCGGCCTCACCAGTCACAACACCTGCTGGGGGTGATTAGTTAACCTTCAGGAGAGACCAGGGGGGAGGCGCGGAAGAAGGAGGAGGAGGTAGGGACAGGACAGGAGGCGTTAGGGGGGATGGGGGGATATGAAAGGTAGGTAGTTATATAAAGATGTGTTTTGTTGTTAAGGTGTGAGGGAAGGATTGGAGACTTAGTAATATATAGATGTGTGTTTGTTTTATGTTAGGTGTCAGGGAAGGGATAGGAGGCGTTAGGGATGTGGGGGGGGGAGGGAGGATATAAAGGACAGTTAGTTACATAAAGATGTGTGTTATGTTGTGATGTAATGTTTGATGATAGGGCAGGAAGCGTTGATAGCTTTATATGAAGCAATATAAATATGTGTTGTTGGTGATATGTTAGATGTGAGAGAAGGATACAAAGGGCAGACAGTAGTGTAAAGAGGTGCATTGTTGGTGTGAAGGATAAATAGGCTGTGTTGTATGAGGGATATGAAAGGCAGACAGTAATGTAAAGATGTGTGTTTGTTGGTGAGATGTTAAGGTATGAGGGAAGACACAGGAGGCGTAGGGTGGGACGATATGGAAGACAGACAGAAATGACAGGGGTAGGTTTTGTTAATGAAGTAGAAGGTAAGACAGGAGAAACAGGAGGCGTTGTTGGGAGGATAGGACAGGCAGACAGAGAAATGACAGGGACAGGGACAGGTGATGTTAATGAGTTGACGGGTATGAAGAGGATAGAAGAAGGTTTGGACGGAATGATTGGAGGGGTAGACGGTAATTTAGAGACAGTGTTGTTAATAAGCTGACCGGTAAGAAGAGGATAAAAGAAGGTTTGGACGGAAGGATTGTAGAAGGGTAGACAGTAATTCAGGGACAGGTGTTGTTAATAAGCTGACAGGTAAGAAGAGGTTGACAGAAGGTGTTGATGATAGGATTGTTGAGGTAGACGGTAATACAGGGGCAGGTGATGTTAATGAAGTGAAAGGTAAGACAGGAGAAACAGGAGGCGTTGGTGAAAGGATAGGACAGAAGACATGTAAATGACAGGTGATGTTAATGGAGGTGCAGGTAGAAAGACGATGTGAGAGACAATCGGTAGGAAGATTGGAGAGGTAGACACTAATTAAGGGGAGATAACCACTTGAGATATTTTCTGGACCACCTCATATTTAGCCCCGTTGCTTTTGAGATTTTAAGAGCTTTCGCCCCATTTCTGTCAATTTTTAGACATTTCGTGCCATATAGTTGTCAATTTTTTTCCCTGGCGAGCAATAGCGAGCCTGTATTTTAAGAGGAACCGGACTTTGGCCAGGAAATTTTTCTTCCGAAAAGTGTACACATTTATCTTGCAAGGGGGTCAAGGGGTGTAATTTTAAGCTTGATGGAGGTCTAGGGAACAAACTAAAAACCTCCCCTTAACCCTTTGAGGACCATGGTGGGTTTTCGCAGTTTCTTCTGGGTATCACTAGACGATGTCATACAGCTTAGGAAGGATCTGTGGGCATCAAAGGTTATAGACTATCTCAATTAATCCTCTGACTTCCATATACCCTTCCTAATCTATATACAACTCGTCTAATGATCGCCAGAATTTACTGTCAAAACTGTCGTCTTTGGGAGGAAACTAAAGAAACTAATAAATATATATATAAGTAATACATGAATATCAAATCATAAATAATAAGCAATCAATACATTAATAAAACAATATAGTACAAATCGACCCTTAACTTTGCTTTTTGGTCCCGTTCTCATGAAAGTCCGTGTTTATTTTTCATGTTCTTTTTCTTTGTCTTTTCTTTTCATTTTACCCCGTTCTCCTGAAAGTCCGGGGTAATAATTATCCCCGGTGGCAGTAGTGGGTGAGGAAGAGTGACACACGTGACAGGTGTCCCCCCCTCAGTTCCCTGGGTGGGGTCCTGGGGTCTCTCATGGCCGTCAAGGGCCTCTCTCTCACACACACACCTGTTATAGGCTGTCACTCGCTTTTCCCTAGCTAAGTTTCTCGTTTGCATCTAGGTTTTGTTATATATATATATATATATATAATATTTATTTATTTATTTTTATTTATGTATTTATTATTAATTTTCAATATTGTTTAGTTTATTTATATACTTGTTTTAACTTTCATTGTTTTTGTTATTTTTTTTTGATTGTGCGAGTATTGTTTTCTCGACTCCAGTCATTCCCCTCCTACCTGCCCCATCACTAACAACACCTATCCCTGATACCCTACCCCTTATACCTGATTTCATACCACTTCCTACCTATCTAATCCCCTCCGACCTACCACCTCACCAACCACACTTATCCTGTAGTTATCTCTCTGCCTCTCCTATCCTTCCACCAAAGCCTACTGTCATTCCCTTTCCTACCTGCCACGTCGCCTACAACACCTATCCTTGTATTTACCTGTCTGTTTCTATCGTCCCTCCACAAAAGCCCTATCCATCCTCCCCCTCTCCTATCCCTACACAAAAACCCTCTCCTCCTCCCCTATCCCTCCACAAAAGCCCTCCCTCCCCCCTCTCCTCCTCCACTATCCCTCCTCAAAAGCCCTCCCTCCCCCCCTATCCCTCCTCAAAAGCCCTCCCTCCCTCCTATCCCTTCTGCCCTGCCCCCTCCGCCTCCACAATAACCCTTCCCCCCCCTCTCCTCCTCCCCTATCCCTCCCCCTCCCTCTCCTCCTCCCCTATCCCTCCACAAAAGCCCTGCCCCCTCTCCCTCCTCCTCCCCTTTGCCCCCCTGTTGGTCTCTCCTGAAGGTATAATAATTAGCCCCAGCAGGTGTTATGACTGGTGAGAGAGGACACGGCAGGTGCCTCGTCAGGTCTCCCGGGGCCCCCTTGTCTGACTGCTGTGTTCTCTTAAGGTTGGGGGGGGGGGGGGGGGGGGGAATATATATTATCTATATCTATCTATAATGTTTTTATACTCTCAGCCGGACTCAAACCTCCGACAGTCAGTAAGAGTGTCCATGCTTTTACCACTACGCCACGGCGTGATAAAGGATACCTTTTCCTGTGTATATTAAGGAGCAGCGATTCCGAAACACTTTTCTAACCCTGTTATCCACGTGTGAGCAAAGCTCTGCTCTAGCTTTGAAATATTCGTTTTTACCACTTAGCCTGCATATTTTTTGTATCTATTGATAACTTTTGATTTATAATATCTCCGTAATTATAAATACTGACCCCAAACATTATAAAATAAAATAGCCTTATTATTGCCCGACGAATACGCCCTGTCATTTATGAAAACGTCAACTGAAACACGCTATATAATTATAGGAGTCCGTGCCTAGACGCTCTCCACTACACCACAGAGCCGATACAAGCGGATAATTTAGACTTCAAGACCCTGCCAGGAGAGCCGGAAACAGGGTAGTAATAAGGGGCAAGGGGGAGATGTCGGCTGCGAGACAGATTGGAGGATGATGATGATGATGGTTCCCCTTCTCCCTCATGTTTAGCCACATTAGTTTTCAGATTTTAAGATGTTTGTTCCATTAGTTTGGCGATTTTAAGAATTTTCGCCCCATTTCTTTGTCAATATTAGGACTTTTCGTGTCGTTTAGTTGTTAATTTTTTTCCTGGCGAGCGATAACGAGCCTGTAATTGAAGAGGAACCGGCCTTAGGCCGGGAAATTTTTCTATCGAAAAATGTACAAATTTATCTTGAAGTGGGGTCTAGGGGCTGTATGTTTAATCTTGATGAAGGTCTATGGAACAAACTCTGGACCCTGATGAAGACCCTGCCAAGAGAGCCGGAAACAGGGTAATGCAGGGCAGAGAGGAGGGGGGGGGGGAGACAGATTGGATGATGATGATGATGATGGCCAAAGGGCATAGGTGAGGCAGGCCGGAACAGGAAGTAGGACACTTAATTTTATTTTTTATTTTTTTGTTAACCCCTCCTATACCGGCGACGTATTTTACTTTCACTCTAGCTACATTTAGACGATATTGTGCAGCATAAAAAGGATCTGTGGTAGTATAATGGGTCAATTAGGATAGCTCGAAGCCTATTAATTGCTGGAGGTCTTTTTGAAACTGAATACAATCGTTTCATAGTAGCCAGATTAGATTTAAAATTACGTCGCCGGTACAGAAGGGGTTTTAAGGACAGTTTAGTTATTTATTTATTTATTTTAACAGAAGAAAGCAGGTTGGGAGAAAATGGGCAGTGGGATTTGATGAAGGCCCGTGGTGAAAAAAATTAACCCTCTAGGTATGATGATGATGTGTCTTAACATTGTTCTCTGCCACTCTCAACCCTTTATCTCTCCCTGTAGACGACCCAATTGTTTTATCTCTACCTATATTATCTTATCTCTCTCTCTCTCTCTCTCTCTCTCTCTCTCTCTCTCTCTCTCTCTCTCTCTCTCACACACACACACATTTAACCCTTCATCTTCCCTCTACACTATCAACACACTACTAATTGTGTTATCTCTACCTCCAGTCACTGTCTCGTATGGGGTCTGTTGCAATCACTATCTCTCTGTGTCACCTATGTAGTTTGTCTCACTCTCTGCCACACTCATAAGCCTAGTTGTTATTAGTTTCCTCCCTAGACCTCCATCAAGATTAAAAGAAAAAGAAAACACCAAGACCATCCTTCAAGATAAATTTGTACATTTTTGATAGATAAATGTCCCGGCCAAAGGCCGGTTCCTCTTAAATTACAGGCTCGCTATCGCTCGCCAAGAATAATTCGACACCTAAATTACACGAAAAGTCCTAATATTGGCAACGATGTGGGGTGAAAGGTCTTAAAATTGCCAAACTAATGTGTCGAACTTCATAAAATTAAAAACCGACGCAACCCAAATAAATATAGCTTCCGACGCAGACGACGTAACTCACATGTTCACAACCAGGAGTCTCTTTGTTGTACTCACTATTTCTCTGTGTCACTCATTTAATCTGTCTCTCTGCCACACTCAACCCTTCATCACCCTCTACATTATCACCACACTATCAGTTGTTTTATCTCGACCTCCAGGCATTGTCTCACTTGTAAACACTATCTCTCTCTCTCTCTCTCTCTCTCTCTCTCTCTCTCTCTCTCTCTCTCTCTCTCTCTCTCTCTCTCTCTTAAATCTTTTAACTCACACGAAGCTAAGAATTTCTTCTTCAATCGAGTTGTCAACTTATGGAATGGGCTTCCGCCGAGATGTCATAGACTGCAGGTGCACCGTTGATTCATTTAAACTTCGCCAAGACAAATATCTCGCATCAAACCCGCGACTGACTGCGTTTGTAAATGAATAACTTTATGTTATCCTCCCCTCAGTTACCAACCCATCTGTCCCCTACTAACTTCCTAATCCTGCCACGGACATTAGTTCCAGGGCAGTAGTTCCCTTTCCAATGTTCCCTTACCCACTCTAAACCACTGTTTGGTCACTTGATCCTCAGTGCTTTGGAGGACAAGCAGCCTAGAAGGGTCACTAGACCTGTTGTTGCTTTATTTCCTTTGTACTCCTTTGTACTCTCTCCCGAGAAATTTATGAACAAATTGCAGATGTAAGTAACTCACAAGATACCGTATTTTTTGGCGACTTTAATTTACCTGTGACCAAGTGGGGCGATACTCTTACTTCACACTCCGGACATGACTTGTATACGAACTTGCAAGAGAGTTCGCTTTATCAATTTGTTCGAACACCGACCCGTGGTAATAACGTTCTTGACATTGTACTTGCAACAAAAGAAGAATTAATAGAGAATTTGAATGTTGGTGATGAATTCAGTAACAGCGACCATCGTACGATAACTTTCATTTTAAACTTTACTAGTAACGAACCAAATAGTAGCATCGAAAAAGTCCCTAATTTCAAGAAAGCAAACTTTCATAAACTTAGAGCTATGTTTAAAGAAACTGACTGGAGCTTTTTAATTAACAATAACGACATAAATACATCTTGGAAGTTATTCGAAACCACTTACCTAAAAGCAGTGCAAGACTGCATACCATCGAAAATACGGCGTCCAGGCCATAATAATAAGCCCAAATGGTGGAATAAAGATATTTCAAACTGCCTGCTTGCTAAAAAAATTGCTAATGATAGATTAAAATCCTCACAAAATGACGAAGAACGGGTGAAATTTGTAGAGCTACGACGCAAAGCCAAAAAGTTAATTAAGCAAAGTAAAAAGACCCTAGAGTTACATATTGCGAATCAAAGTAAAACAAACCCGAAAGAATTCTATAGTTATATCAGAAAGAAAAAAGTAGTTACTTCAACTGTTGGACCGTTAGTCGATGAAAATGGAGAATACACCAAAGACGAAGTACAAATGAGTAATGCCCTCAATACCTTCTTTGCATCAGTTTTTACAACAGAAGACCTCAGTGATATCCCTACACCATCGCCGATTCAGATTGATAATTCAGATGTTCTAAGCAATATCACCGTTACAGAGAGAGAAGTATTGAATTGTTTAGATAAACTCAAGGTAAATAAAACGCCTGGAGCTGATACAATCTCGCCTAGAGTTCTAAAGGAAGCTAAGGATGAGCTCTCCAAACCACTGACATTACTATTCAATAAATCCTTGCAGTCTGGAACTATGCCTGATCAGTGGAAGATAGCCAACGTAACACCGATATTCAAAAAAGGCAGCAAATCCCTACCCAGTAACTATCGTCCAATTAGCTTAACCTCAGTTGTATGTAAAATGCTAGAAACGGTCATAAGAGACAG
>JBAKBP010037906.1:0-16779 GCA_037953745.1 Lithodes maja
GTATATACAGAAACTTAACCCCCAGTTGAACAATACTGTGTCCTCTTTTCCCTTAAATGTTGCATAGCTTTTCGGGTGGCATTAGTCTGTCCATGTACAGTATGTCCTGTGGTAGAGTAAATTTAAACCTGGTTGTAATGAATTATTGATTTATTAGCCGAATTAAAACTTTATATTGATAGGTATTTTAAATTTTGTCTGTGTCATAAGTTTTAGTTAGTGCGTATCTTTTTTTCTCTGACTGAACATTTGATAGATGTATTTAAGTCGTGATTTTAAGCTCAATCTCACCTGTAGAGGCGGAATTTACACTTGATATTGTTAGGTGGTTTATGTAATAATGTTTTAGCAGAGACTGATCGATGCATTTGGCTGCATTCTTGCAAATATGTAATTGAGAATGGTTAGTGATTTATCTGCATAATTAACTGATCTTTAATTTATATCAATTTAAAAAAATATATAATGTTTTCTTTTAATGAACTCTAGGGCTCAAACCCTGTTTATTTAAAACAAATACTAATTCGAACAAATTGTCCATAGATTTACACTGATGATGACATAACACATGTGTCGAAACGTCTGGTACCAATAAAGCAAAATGATCCTCGTCACGGCCTCCATTGGCCTGTTTCTGTTATATATATATATATATATATATATATATATATATATATATATATATATACCGGTATATATATATATACATATACAGCATTATTATGTTACCTCTACCAACTGACTTTACTCCTAAACTCAATTAATGAAATCAACAAATACATGTGGCAGTCCAGGGATTCGAACATAGGATGCTCACACCGAAATGCAGTGCATTTATACATTGCGCTACGAAGACATCGACCCTTGATTAACTGGACTTTGATGTAACATATATGAGATATTAGTTACAGGGCCAACTGTTCCTGATGTATCTATATATGTTGAACTCCCATTATTGATTTCAATGTATATATATATATATCTCATATTAATTAATGAATCATCGCTGTTTCTCTGACAAATAATCTGTTGTTTGCTTAAGGGTAGTTTGAGGAGGCACTTTCCTTTCCTAATGGTTTCTTCAATATATATATTGTTATGAGGTGGAGAGAGAAACACAAATATATGGACTTTTTTAATTAGTTAATGTGAGACTTTAGGGCCTATCAACCCTTCTGGTTTATTCAGCCAGCACATTGTACGTAAAGAAGGGCATCAGCACTGGAGCCCCTTTTCAAAACCTCATTTTTTTTTTCTGATGAATATACTGTATGTAATCAACTGTACATTAATTTGGAGATACAATGAAACAGAGGATATCAAAACAACCAAACCAGTGTGTGGTGGAAGAACAGGGTAGAAGGCCATTTATGGGGATGCCTTTATAGGAGGAACTGTACCATATTTTATAGTGTTAATCTTCTTGAGGTTTACCATTTCCATCACTTCAATAAACCTAGATTTTTTTTTTGGTATTCCATCACATAATTATTTATCACAGGTTACATACAGAACAATCAACAATTATTTGTGTTCATTAATAGAGAGATAACACAAAAACACACATCATTTTATCATAATCATCATCACCAGCCAGCACACTGCTACAGCTAGCACACTACTACAACAGATCCTTCTTAATCTACACATTAACGTCTGAATATAGCGAGAATAAAGCAAAACAGACGTCGGCGGTAGAAAGGGGGATAAACTATTTAGTTATAATAGGACCCCATAGCCTAATTTTTTCTATCTCAGATGAAAATCGATTTAACTGAGTAAGAGCTCGACTTTTGGGCAAAACAGAGGGAGGACTTTCCTGTTTTTTTCGAAGAGGACCCTGACCTAGTGATTCAGTCCTCCTTAAGGAGAGAGGGACCGTTTTTCTGATCCTCCTTCTCCCTCGTGGTTAGCTCCTTTAGTTTTCAGATTTGAAGATGTTTTCCCAATCAGTTTGTCGATTTTAAGACCTTTCGTCCCATTTATTTGTCAATATTTAAACCCTTCATGCTATTTAGGTGTCTATGTCTGTCCTGGCAGACGATAGTGAGCCTGTAATTGTGGAAGAACTGGCCTTTGGCAGCTACATTTTTTTACCTAAATATTTACAAATTAATCTAGAAGAGGGATCTAAAGAATGTTATTTAGGATTGATGGAGGTCTAGGAGGGAAACTAGAACAATAATATATAAATGAAAAAATCGACCCAAAAATTAACCAAATTTATTAGCTTCTGATCATTGTGATAACAAATATATTTGTAATAGGAGTAGGAGCAAACTGCAGATGTGAGCATTGATCTCAAGTTAATTTACATTCCTGCGCGATATTTCAGTTACTGTTAACCTACACCTTTAGGGACCCCACATACTTTGATGTTGATTTTGCTAAAATTTGACCTACAACAAAAATACTCATCTGACATTCCTAATGCCCCCCCCCCCCCCCCAACCCCCACCCCACCCCTCCCTCCTCCCACCTTCCCCGTACCCCCAGGGTCCCTCGCAATGCCTCTCTTTGTATTGTTTTTATTTCATATTTTCTCTAATTCAGGTCAACTATTGTGTTTTGTTTTCTATTAGTGATTTATACCGGAAAAAATATGTTCACATTTTTCAAGAAGCGGGAAGAATTTAGTATCCGGGCGCATCGCCTGCTTTGTTTACACTACTTGTAATCACTTTCCTATCCCTTTTGACTGCCATTGGCTACAATAATAGGTTGAGGGGGGCGGGGGTCTTTGCCCCACTCACCCTCTGCATGACTTCTTGTCATCACCAGCAAGGGGCAAATAACAGAACAAATCATTGACTAATGGCGACGTGCGGGGCAATGATCGGTACAGTTGGTGCAAAATGCTGTGTTCTTTAGATATATAAAATTAATTTTCTGGAAATTAAAACCTATATGAATAGGTTGGAAAAATTATGAATATTCACATGCCATTGTAAATAATTGATAACCTTCTGTGGTGCGACTATTGTCCCCAAGTCCTTATTACAATTTAGTAAAATCACTATGATGAACAATAATCAGCCATTTGACATGCTCACCCCCTCCAGGATCCCTCACCCAGGGTTACCAAATGAAGTCCGTCAGAGAGTAAATAAAGGTCAAAATCGCTAGAATAATGACAAAAACTCGACAATATTGCTCCAAAATGGCTCAAATCTACAGACTATGGCTACAATTCATGTCGCTTGATGTAAGAGTTGGCCTCTAGATCGAAGTAAATAATATTATCTCTAGATCCAGCGGAAAAGTAGCTTACTTGGTAACACTGCCCTCACCCCTTCCTTGGCCACCCCATACACTTGGGTATATACAGTATATATAAACATATGTAATAGCTTGGCATAAAAAGGCTGTGTTTATCAATATATCTCCGTTTTCTCTTACGGCAAATTCAACTAATTGTATGGGTACCTATTCAATTGTTAACAATATTCCAAGGATGTGATAATGAAATTGCGATATTTCCATTGTTGTGTGATATCCTTCCCCGTGGTATGCCTCTACATTTGCACCAAATTGTGATTATATTAATTAATTATATATCTATGTATTTTTACTTAATTTTATTACATAAGGTTATGTTAGGTTAGGTTGGTTAGGTTAAGTTAGATACTTGTTGAGTAAAAGAAAGACTGGGAAAATCAGTTCACTGTTGGGATAGAGAGTTGGCCAGAATTGGGGTGGAAGTATGTTGAAAGGTGAGTGCCCCCCATTCTCCGTAAGGGAGGAGTTATACAATGTGAAAACTTTGAAGAACTCTGATTATTGTAATTGAGGTAAAAGAGTGAGAGAGATGCAACATTGCGGCATAAACAGAGAGATTGTATCGGGAGACGCTTGGTATAGACAACTATGGCTTTTGTTTCCATCATACACGTACTACAAAAGGGTTTTGCTGAATGAGTGACATTTGTATTGGCTACGTTTGTTTCAGGACGAGCAGGGACCATCATCAGACCTATGAGTGCCTGGACACACAAAGCTTATGGGAAGATGGGTCGTTTTTCTGGTTCCTCTTTTTCTTCATGTTTAGCCCCATTAGTGTTGAGATTATAATGACGTTCGGTCCATAAATTTGACGATTTTAACACCTTTCACCCCTTTTCAATGTAAATTTTAAGACCTTTTGTGCCATTTATGTGTCTATTTGGGTAGGGAAAATCTTGTTACTTTCAACGCCTCAGTTTCTACCTCTATCTCTCCATCACAATCTTCCACAAGACTATCAACTATTCTTCAACAACACAGAACTCAACCCTTCATCTTCTCCCAACATTCTAGGTGTATCTTTTTCATCTGGCCTTTCTGGGAAAGATATTACCACTCTTGCTAAAACAGCTTCCCCAAAATTAGGTGTGCTCAACTGTCTCCGTGGGCTCTCCACCCCCACACAGCTTCTTGCTCTGTATCGGGGCACAGTGCGCCCCTGTATTGAATATTGTTCACATGTGTGGGGAGGCTCTACCCATAATGCACTTCTTGAATGAGTTGAATCAAAAGCATTTCGCCTCATCAACTCTCCTCCTCATACTAGTTCCCTACAATCTCTTTCTATATGCCGCAATGTTGCATCTCTTTCACTCTTCTATCGCTATTACAACAATCGGTGTTCTTCAGAACTCTCTCAGTGTATACCCCCTCCCATGCGGCAAATGCGAGGCACCCACCTTTCAACAGTCTCACTCCTATTCTGTCCAGCTCTCCAACCCAAGAATTGGCAAATTTGTTCAGTCTTTCTTTTACTCAGCAAGTGAACTCTGGAACTCTCTCCCTCAATCAATATTTCCTTCATCCTATGACTTAGACTGCTTTAAACTTAGTGTGCCCATCTATTTTGACTGCAACGTCCCTGGAACTTGGCTCTGTCACTCGTTTAACTTTGGGGGAGACACTCGTTACAGGCAACCTGCCTTTTGTCTCCCCCATACACATAGAAAAAACAGATACTGTATATACATATATATATACTAGCAGGGGTACCCGGCGTTGCCCAGGTTTAAATTCTACCATAATCACCACCATTACTACTACCATAATCACCATCATCAATCACTACTACCACAATCATCACAATACTACTACTACCATAATCACCGGCCTCGACCTCCCTGTGTCTCATTAAACGACGACCTCGATTTCGGCCGCTAAATGGCCTCCGATTTTGGATCTGACCTCATCCGTACCCCCATTTTGGGGGGCTGCGAACAACTTTCGTTTCATAAACCTTTTCGATCGGAGGCCTCCTTCTGCCCCAAACGGCCATTTTTTTCATTTTGTTTTTCAATTTCGGCCTCGAAACGACCTCTGATCGTGGCCTCGCCCCCTCTATGACCTGACCCAGGTCAATTGACACCCACATGCAAAGTTTCAGCTCCCCAGGTCCAAAACTGCGGCCGCCCATTTAGAACACACAAACAGACACACGAACTGATTTAATAATACTGATATATATATATATATATATATATATATATATATATATATATATATATATATATATAATCAGTATAAGATTACCATAACCAAGTGCTCTATATGTATCTAGCAAGACTACGCTCTGCAAAACGTATTATTTGCTGCAACAAAATACAAGTGCATGAAAACTGAATTTGAAACCTATAATCCAACAGCAATAATAATACACAAATACTAACTACACGGGAAATACAAGCCATACACCTATACACACAAGTGTATCTTAATTATAAAACATATGTGACCTCAACCATGGTTCAACGTATTATACTGTTACGTGGCAAACAGGACCAACAACATTGATAAAGGCTACAGTGAAAAATTATGGATTATTAGACAAACCTACATTTTTTTGACATCGCCCACACACGTATAAATCATTATATCCCGAATATGAAACTAGTGGAGACATCTGGCGACCAACAACTAGTGGAGACATCTGGCGACCAACAACTAGTGGAGACATCTGGCGACCAACAACTAGTGGAGACATCTGGCGACCAACAACTAGTGGAGACATCTGGCGACCAACAACTAGTGGAGACATCTGGCGACCAACAACTAGTGGAGACATCTGGCGACCAACAACTAGTGGAGACATCTGGCGACCAACAACTAGTGGAGACATCTGGCGACCAACAACTTAACTAGACACTATCATCATCATGGTGTTCATAAGGGTTAGTTTTGTTCATCACTTGGGACGTGTTATATATTGAGGGGGAGGTAGTCACTAGTTCTGGACCCCCTTCTCCCTATGTTTAGCATATTATTGTTCAAATTTTAAGACGTTCGTTCCGTTAGTTTGACAATTTTGAGACCTTTCGCTTTATTTATTCTACATTAAGGCCTTTCCTTTCATTCAGGTGTCGCTTTTTTTCCTGGCGAGCGACAGCGAGCCTGACATTTTAGAAGGAATCGGCCTTCGGCCGGAACATTTTTCTACCGAAAAATGTACAAATTAATCTTGAAAGAGGGCCTAGTGGGTGTTTTTTTAAGTTTGATGGAGGTCTAGGGGGGGGGGGGGGCACTTAAACATAAGTTAATACATAAAAAAGACAGCCACTAGCCCCTTGACTATACTATACAATAGCGTCATCATGGTGTTCATAAGGGTTAGTCTTGTTCATCACTTGGGACGTGGCTCATATAGGCCTACTTCATACTTATTATGTTATATATTGAGGGGGAGCTAGTCACTAGTTCTGGACCCCCTTCTCCCTCATGTTTAGCATATTAGGTTTCAGATTATTAGACGTTCATTCCGTTAGTTTGGCGTTTTTGAGACCTTTCGCCTTATTTCTTTGTCAATATCAAGACCTTTCCTTTCATTTAGGTTCGATTTTTACCTGGCGAGCGATAGTGAGCCTGGAATTTCATAGGGAATCGGCCTTTGGCCGGAACATTTGTCTACCTAAACATGTATAAATATATATTGACAGGAGGTCTAGGGGGTGTTTTTTTATAAGTTTGATGGAGGTCTAGGGAGGAAACTAGAAACATTCAATACATGAACCAAATCTATCAAAATGAACCATCTCCCTTTGAGTAGGAAACACATGTGACCTACAATAATAACAGACCTCTGGTGGTGGAACTGTCCAACATATTATTCTGTTAACGTGGCAGACAGGATCGACAAATATTAAGTCGCAAATAGTGTATTACATATTTGATTTTCGTGTGCCATATAATTGTGTACCCAAGAAGTAATTTAATTATAACAAATAAATATTTACGGCATCGCCCGCACACGTATAAATCATTATATGCCACTACCGAATAAAATACTATAGTCGACTTATATCCAGCTGATTTCAAATTGAATCCTTTAGCACAAGGGTTCCCAACCTGGGGTACATGTACCCCCAGGGGTACATTTGCACTTCTCAGGGGGTACATAGGGGTCTGAGAGAATAACCATAGTGTACAAAACATGGTGTTCTAATCTACAGGCAGATTGCACAAAGTTGTGATTTTATCAATTTCCTCATTTCATTAAGCAAAACTAAGATTAAAATTGGCAAGAATGTAGTTACCGGGTGGACCGCCCGGCTTTCACTACGCGGACGCTCGCAAGCATGTTCCCGTCTATTACGACTGCCGTGGTATACAATAATAGGGCCCCCCTCATCCCACATGACTTATTGTCATCACCATATATTATATTGCCAGCAGGGGTCAAATAACAGAAAAAATATACGGGAACTTAACCGCGAGCGATCGACTTATGTAAACATGACGACCGTTGGACTGTACACCCGGATACTACATCCTTCCCTTAAAATTATATCAGTGAGGTGACTATTCCATTTTATTCACTATTATGCGACTTCCTGCGGCCCACAATCTGTATTGGACGTGAAACAATCTGGTATGTATACCAACTCGAGGCAGCGGCAGTACCGCCCGATACTGTCCGAGTATGTGACAGATCAAAATATTTTATAAAGTCACTGAGTTCAGTTTATTGATAATATCAATACTAAAATCCCTATGCAGTCTACACATACATATTTCATAATAAAATAATATAAAATTAACATAAGTTTATCCATATTTATCCTAAATTGTTAGCGGTACATGGGTACCTATCAGAATGCCCAGGTGGTACAGAGGAACAAAAAGGTTGGGAACCCCTGCTTTAGCAGCTGATTTATCAATACTTAGTGAACACAGATATGAAACTACTATTTCTCTGCATCATCTTTACAGCCAAATTGTCATAATAAGCAAAATATATCGTTACATAATCTTTGTAATAGCTAAATAATTAATATGAAGATGTGGCAATTTACCATCAGGTGGAAAACAATGGACTAAAGGGAAGACATCTAGCGACCACCACCTTAACAAGACAATAGCATCATCACCGTCTCCATAAAGGGAAGACATCTAGCGACCAGCACCTTAACAAGACAATAGCATCATCACCATCTCCATAAAGGGAAGACATCTAGCGACCACCACCTTAACAAGACAATAGCATCATCACAGTCTCCATAAAGGGAAGACATCTAGCGACCACCACCTTAACAAGACAATAGCATCATCACTGTCTCCATAAAGGGAAGACATCTAGCGATCACCACCTTAACAAGACAATAGCATCATCACCGTCTCCATAAAGGGAAGACATCTAGCGACCAGCACCTTAACAAGACAATAGCATCATCACTGTCTCCATAAAGGGAAGACATCTAGCGACCAGCACCTTAACAAGACAATAGCATCATCACCGTCTCCATAAAGGGAAGACATCTAGCAACCAGCACCTTAACAAGACAATAGCATCATCACTGTCTCCATAAAGGGAAGACATCTAGCGACCACCACCTTAACAAGACCATAGCATCATCACTCTCTCCATAAAGGGAAGAAATCTAGCGACTACCACCTTAACAAGACAATAGCATCATCACTGTCTCCATAAAGGGAAGACATCTAGCGACCACCACCTTAACAAGACAATAGCATCATCACCGTCTCCATAAAGGGAAGACATCTAGCGACCACCACCTTAACAAGACAATAGCATCATCACTGTCTCCATAAAGGGAAGACATCTAGCGATCACCACCTTAACAAGACAATAGCATCATCACCGTCTCCATAAAGGGAAGACATCTAGCGACCAGCACCTTAACAAGACAATAGCATCATCACTGTCTCCATAAAGGGAAGACATCTAGCGACTAGCACCTTAACAAGACAATAGCATCATCACCGTCTCCATAAAGGGAAGACATCTAGCAACCAGCACCTTAACAAGACAATAGCATCATCACTGTCTCCATAAAGGGAAGACATCTAGCGACCACCAACTTAACAAGACCATAGCATCATCACTCTCTCCATAAAGGGAAGAAATCTAGCGACCACCACCTTAACAAGACAATAGCATCATCACTGTCTCCATAAAGGGAAGACATCTAGCGACCACCACCTTAACAAGACAATAGCATCATCACCGTCTCCATAAAGGGAAGACGTCTAGCGACCAGCACCTTAACAAGACAATAGCATCATCACCGTCTCCATAAAGGGAAGACATCTAGCGACCAGCACCTTAACCCCTTCAGACTCATATAACGCAGAGGTTGGCAGATTAGCAATAAGAAATAGAGTTCTCTCACTCTTATAATTACCTCTCCAAAATTAGTTTTCTGTCCACAGCTAACTCAAAGACAACTGCAGAGGTTGTAGTAACTAAACTAAAGGTTTGTAAATACCCCTGATGGTAATAAAGGCTTTAAAGTGTCTCTAATAGGCTCAACATTGCGTCATATGTCGGAGAGGGTTAACAAGACAATAGCATCATCACTGTCTCAATAAAGGGAAGACATCTAGCGACCAGCACCTTAACCCTCTCACGTTCTTGACGCAATTTTGAGCCTATTAGGGATACTTTAAAGCCTTTGATACCATCAAGGGTATTTAGAAAACTTAAGTTTAGTTACTTCAACCTCTGCAGTTGTCTTTGAGTTAGCTGTGGGCAGAAAAATAATTTTGGAGGTAATTATAAGAGTGAGAGAACTTAATTTAGTATTGCTAATCTGGCAACCTCTGCGTCATATGGTTGTGAGAGGGTTAAGAAGACAATAGCATCATCACCGTCTCCATAAAGGGAAGACATCTAGCGACCACCACCTTAACAAGACAATAGCATCATCACCGTCTCCATAAAGGGAGACATCTAGCGACCAGCACCTTAACAAGACAATAGCATCATCACTGTCTCCATAAAGGGAAGACATCTAGCGACCACCACCTTAACAAGACAATAGCATCATCACCGTCTCCATAAAGGGAAGACATATAGCGACCAGCACCTTAACAAGACAATAGCATCATCACCGTCTCCATAAAGGGAGACATCTAGCGACCAGCACCTTAACAAGACAATAGCATCATCACTGTCTCCATAAAGGGAGACATCTAGCGACCAGCACCTTAACAAGACAATAGCATCATCACCGTCTCCATAAAGGGAAGACATCTAGCGACCAGCACCTTAACAAGACAATAGCATCATCACTGTCTCCATAAAGGGAAGACATCTAGCGACCACCACCTTAACAAGACAATAGCATCATCACCGTCTCCATAAAGGGAAGACATCTAGCGACCAGCACCTTAACAAGACAATAGCATCATCACTGTCTCCATAAAGGGAAGACATCTAGCGACCACCACCTTAACAAGACAATAGCATCATCACTGTCTCCATAAAGGGAAGACATCTAGCAACCAGCACCTTAACAAGACAATAGCATCATCACTGTCTCCATAAAGGGAAGACATCTAGCGACCAGCACCTTAACAAAACAATAGCATCATCACTGTCTCCATAAAGGGAAGACATCTAGCGACCAGCACCTTAACAAGACAATAGCATCATCACTGTCTCCATAAAGGGAAGACATCTAGCGACCAGCACCTTAACAAAACAATAGCATCATCACTGTCTCCATACGGGTTAGTTTTGTGCGTCACTTGAGACCGGCCCATATAATTCATCATGATATATATTGAGGGAGACTTAGTCGCTTCTTCTGGACCCCCTTCTCCCTCATGTTTAGCACATTAGTTTCAGATTTTAAGACGTTCGTTCCGTTAGTTTGGCGATTTTGAGACCTTTCGCCTTATTTCTTTGTCAATATTCAGACCTTTCCTTTCATTTAGGTGTCGATTTTTTCCTGGCGAGTGTTAGCGAGTTTGAAATTTGAGAAGGAATCAGCTTGCGGCCGGGAAATTTGTTATACCAAAATTTTTATAAATTTATCTTGAAAGGGGAATATTTTTTTTTTTTTTTTTTTTTACTGCTAGAATGAGGTCTAGGGAGGAAGCAAAGTATATTATATAACAATATGTAAACAAACTACTAAATGCGTCCATCCCCCCTTAAACAATAGCGCCACCACTGTCTCCATAAGGGATAGTTTTATTCATCACTTGTGACGTGGCCTCGATACTTCATATTTATTAGGTTATATATTGTTTATCATACTATAATAATATACTGTATAAGTGTATATTTTACATAATTATCATAGATATTTATTATATTTATATTTATATATTTCATTATATAATACTATATTATTTTGATTATATTAATATTAGTATTATGTTTATTATATTATATTATGTTATATATTGAACATACAATATATATATCATTGTATTTAGCTTTCAGTTTAGCTCTTAGGGATAGTTTAGTGTCTGTAGTATTTGCATATTTTATGTAATTAAACGATGTATATATCACAACTATGTTTAAGGTATTCTGATGCCTTTAGGGATCTGTCGTAGCTCAAAAGATCAAATGATATAGTTTGTAGCCTTCTGATGGGTATATGACCTTCCTAAGCTGAATAATGAGATAGTCTGTAGCCTTCTGATGGGTATTTGACCTTCCTAAGCTGAATAATGAGATAGTCTGTAGCCTTCTGATGGGTATGTGACCTTCCTAAGCTGAATAATGAGATAGTCTGTAGCCTTCTGATGGGTATGTGACTTTCCTAAGCTGAATAATGAGATAGTCTGTAGCCTTCTGATGGGTATGTGACCTTCCTAAGCTGAATAATGAGATAGTCTGTAGCCTTCTGATGGGTATTTGACCTTCCTAAGCTGAATAATGAGATAGTCTGTAGCCTTCTGATGGGTATGTGACCTTCCTAAGCTGAATAATGAGATAGTCTGTAGCCTTCTGATGGGTATGTGACCTTCCTAAGCTGAATAATGAGATAGTCTTCTGATGTCCACCAAGGCTGTGTCCAGAAGGTCTATTTAGGGGTATGTCAAGGGGAGGTTTTTAATTTGTTCCTTAGACCTCCATCAAGCTTAAAATAACCCCCTTTCAAGATAAATTTGTAATTGTTTCGGTAGACAAATTTCCCGGCCGAAGGCCGGTTTCTCTTAAAATTACAGGCTCGCTATCGCTCGCCAGGAGAGAATCGACACCTAAATGACTCAAAAAGTCTTAATATTCACAAAGAAATGGGTCGAATCTTCATAAAATCGTCAAACTAATGGAACAAACGTCTTATATTCTGAAAAATAATGGGGCTAAACATAAGGAAAAAGGGGGACCAGAAAACCCGACCCATTTCCCCTTAACCGCCACACATTTACTTTAATTATATCTATAAGCTTGTACATTCGGTAACTAAGGAAATGTGGGCCCGTTCTGACATGGGTACCCCAGGGATCGGTACTAGGACCAATTCTCTTTCTAATTTACATCAACGACATAGATGAGGGCCTCACCTGTACAATCTCAAAATTTGCTGACGATACAAAAATTGCAAATAGCGTACTCTCAAAAGAACAAGTTGACGATATGCAACACAATCTAGATAAATTGTCATGTTGGGCCCAAATTTGGCAAATGAGTTTCAATGCGGATAAATGTAAAGTACTACATATCGGATACCTAAATGAGAAAGCAAACTATTCGATGAATGGCACTCAGCTTAAGAATGTAAACAGAGAAACCGATCTGGGAGTAACAATATCGAGTAACTTAAAACCGAGTCAACAATGTTCAGAAGTTGTTAAGAAGGCAAACAAAATAATTGGCTTTATAGGCAGGTCATTTGAGCATAAATCCAAAGGAGTTATCCTAACCCTTTACAATTCCTTAGTCCGCCCTCTTCTGGAATACTGCGTTCAATCCTGGTGCCCTTATTACCAAAAAGATATAAACAAGCTAGAACGAGTTCAACGTAGAGTTACCAAAATGATACCTACCCTAAAGAACAAACCATACGAAGAGCGTCTTAGAGAATTAAATCTATTTCCTTTAACCCAGCGCAGATTAAGAGGTGACTTAATTCAAGTGTTCAAAATCATCAAAGGCATCGACAATATGAACTGTAGTAAGTACTTCACTATCGACCAATCTAATTACACGCAGGGAAACGGTTGCAAAATTATTGGTAAATCTTTTAACTCGCACGAATCTAAGAATTTCTTCTTCAATCGAGTTGTCAACTTGTGGAATGGGCTTCCCCGAAACGTTATAGACTGCATCACCGTTGATTCATTTAAACTCCGCCTAGACAAATATCTCGCTTCAAACCCGCGACTGACTGCGTTTGTAAATGAAGAACTTTATTTTATCCCCCCCTCAGTTACTAACCCATCTGTCCCCTACTAACTTCCTAATCCTGCCACGGACATTAGTTCCAGGGCAGTAATTCCCTTTCCAATGTTCCCTTACCCACTCTAAACCACTGTTTGGACACTTGATTCTCAGTGTTTTGGAGGACAAGCAACCTAGAAGGGTCACTAGATCTGTTGTTGCTTGATTTCCTTTGTACTCCTTTGATTTAGAGGACCGACTTTATCCACCAAGGCTGTGTCCATGAGATCTTTCTAGGGGGACGTTAAGTTTGTTCCCTAGTCCTCCATCCAGCTTAAAATTACATCGCCTGGAGCCCCTTTCAAGATAAATGTGTAAATTCTTCGGTATTGACAAAGAAATTGGGCGAACCATCTTAAAACCGCAAAAATAATGGGCCGAACGTCTTATAATCTGAAAACTAGTGGGGCTAAACATGAAGAAGGGGGACCAGAAAAAACGGTCCATTTCCCCTTAACCATCTAACAATATATAGGACCAACTTTACCCACTAAGGCTGTGTCCAGAAACTCTATCTAAGGGGGAAGGTAAAGCTAACAATGAGTAAATTATTGATATTAATTATATATTATGTAAATTACCTAAGGGAAAGTGGTTAGTTTTTGGTCTATATATGTTATTTCTTTATATATATATTTAGTTTCCTCGATAGACCTCCATCAAACTTAAGCCAATTATATACCTAGACCCCCTTTCAAAATAAATGTGTACATTTTTCCTCTTTATTTACAGGCTCGCTTTCGCTCGCCAGGAAACAATGATGCCTAAATGGCACATAACGTCTTAATATTGACAAAGAAATGGGACGAAGCTTCACAAAAATCGCCAAACTAATGGGGCGAACGTCTTAGAATCCCAAACCTAATGGGGCTAGGCCTAAACATGAGGAAGAAGGGGGGCCAGAAAAACCGGGCCATCTCCCCTTAACCGCCAAACATTTACTTTATCGTAATATCTGGCAGCCTCTACATTCCCACTTTATTATCCACCAAAACTGCTGTTATCCAGAACGTCGATCTTGGGGGAAGTTAAGGGGAGATATCCACTTGTCCCCTTTCTCCCTTATGTTTAGCCCCGTTGCTTTTGAGAATTTATGACGTTCGCCCCATTAGTTTAGCGATTTTAAGAACTTCAGTTGCATTTCTGTCAATTTTAAGACCTTTCGTGCCATTTGGGTGTAGATTTGTTATTCGTGCGAGCGATAGCGAGCCTGTAATTTAAAGAGGAACCAACCTTCGGCCGGGACATATTTATACCGAACAATGTACACATTCATCTTGAAAGGGGGTATAGGGGAAGTAGTTTTAAGCTTGATGGAGGTCTAGGGAACAAACTAAAAACCTCCCCTTCACCACGAAGACGCCTTTTCACCAATTATTTTGGCTAAAGTTTGACGACTTTCTGCAGCTTAAGAAGGATCTAAGATATGCAGAGTGATTATTGAGATCGTATTTACCCCTTAAAATCCACGAGGAACTTTTTTTTACCTTTGATTCTGGCTTATATTAGACGACTTTATGCAGCTTAGGAAGGGCCTAAGTTATTCAGGGTGTTTATTGAGATCGTATTTACCCCTTTGAATCCTCGAGGTAGATCACAAGCCAACAAAATAAATCGTCTAATGGTAACCAGAATTAGATGAAAATTAAGTCATCGATCTGAAGAGGTTAAAGTTGCCAAGGAGTAAATTATGGATAATAATTATATATTATATAAATTACTTAACCCATGCTGTACCGGCGACGTCATTTTAACTATTCTGGCTACTATTATACAATTATATTCAGTTTCTAAAGGGCCTCCAGCAATTAACAGTCTTCAAACTATCTCGCTTAATTAACCTCTTTTACTACCACAGATCCTTCTTAAACTGCACAAAATCATCTAAGTATAACAAGAATGAAATTAAGAAGACGTCGCCGGTACAGAAGGGGTTAAATATATTATATAAACTACTTATGACTGAACAGTGTTAGGAAAAGAACTTGGGATATCCAAAAGAGAGTGAACAGAGAATTAAAATAAGATCAGTGTAAGAAAACCACAATATGTTTAGCTGTCGATTTTTCCTGGCGAGCGATAGCAAGCCTGTAATCATTTAAGGAACTGGCCTTCGGCCAGGAATATTTGTATAACGAAAAATGTGCAAATATATCTAGAAAGGGGGCATAGGGGGTGTTTTTTTAAGATTGATGAAGGACACTCAAAATTATATAAATTACTGAATAAATAGCCCCAATAAACAAGCACTATCCCCATAAGCCTTACAGAACCGGTGACATCCTTTTAATGAATAAATAGCCCAAATAAACAAGCTCTAGCCCCATAAGCCATACACTACCGGTGACATCCTTTTAATGAATAAATAGCCCAAATAAACAAGCACTAGCCCCATAAGCCTTACAGTACCGGTGACATCCTTTTAATGAATAAATAGCCCAAATAAACAAGCACTAGTCCCATAAGCCTTACAGTACCGGTGACATCCTTTTAATGAATAAATAGCCCAAATAAACAAGCACTGGCCCCATAAGCCTTACACTACCGGCGACATCCTATTAATGAATAAATAGCCCAAATAAACAACCACTATCCCCATAAGCCTTTCAGTACCGGTGACATCCTTTTAATGAATAAATAGCCCAAATAAACAAGCACTAGCCCATAAGCCTTACACTACCGGTGACATCCTTTTAATGAATAAATAGCCCAAATAAACAAGCACTAGCCCCATAAGCCTTTCAGTACCGGTGACATCCTTTTAATGAATAAATAGCCCAAATAAACAAGCACTAGCCCCATAAGCCTTACAGTACCGGTGACATCCTTTTAATGAATAAATAGCCCAAATAAACAAGCACTAGCCCCATAAGCATTTCAGTACCGGTGACATCCTTTTAAAGAATAAATAGCCCAAATAAACAAGCACTAGCCCCATAAGCCTTTCAGTACCGGTGACATCCTTTTAATGAATAAATAGCCCAAATAAACTAGCACTAGCCCCATAAGCCTTACACTACCGGTGACATCCTTTTAATGAATAAATAGCCCAAATAAACAAGCTCTAGCCCCATAAGCCTTACATTACCGGTGACATCCTATTAATGAATAAATAGCCCATATAAACAAGCACTAGCCCC
>JBAKBP010037907.1:0-16778 GCA_037953745.1 Lithodes maja
CTGTCATAAAAACTGAGTAGATTTGTAACACATGAGGTACCCTCCCTGAATCCAAATTGCCTGTTAGATAGTAGATTATTCTTTTCCAAGTAAATCATCCATCTTTTCTTAATTATTTTCTCACAGATTTTGCACACTATACTAGTAAGTGACACAGGTCGATAATTCAATGGATGTTCCCTGTTCCCACCTTTATAAATCGGTACAATGTTGGCTCTCTTCCAGTCCATTGGTAATTTTCCCACTTCCAGAGAGTATTTCATTATCTCATATAAGGGTTTCACTAGTTCGTCAGCACATTCTTTCAAAATCCATCCCGCTACATTGTCAGGTCCCACTGCTTTTTTCACATCTAGTCCTTTCATTATTTCTACTAGCTCCTCTGGGAGAAAATTAATCTCTCCCAGTTTATCACCAATTTCACCTACCGGTACTTCTTCAAAGTTATCACCTTTAGTATATACTGAGTGTAGTGTATTGTTCATAATTTCACACATATTCTGGTCGTCATCATAAGTGGTCCCTTCAACCTTCAACCTGACTATTCTATCCCTTACCTTCATTTTACTATTTATAAACCTATAGAACAGCTTAGGATCACTCTTACATTTTTTCACAATGTTCTTCTCATATTCTCTGGCTTCTTGTCTCCTGATTGCAGCATATACATTTCTTAATCTCTTGTATCTGTTCCAAGTTTCTCTATTACACCTTTTTCTAGCTGCCTTCCACGCTTGGTCTCTCTTTTCCTTGGCTTTCCTACATTTTTCATTAAACCAATCCTTTTCCTTCGCTGACCTATTACCTTGTTTAGGGACATATTTATTAACTCCTTCTTCATATATTGTTTTAAATACTCCATACTTCTCGTCTACACTATTTCTCTGATGTATTTCACTCCAGTCAACATCTCTAAAGTATTGTCTCAGTGATTGGTAGTCTCCTTTTGCATAGTCAAACCTAGTTTCCTTGTGCTCCTCCCTCTCCTCCATATTGGAATAACCCAATAGGATTTCTATATCCATTACAACGTGATCGCTCTTGCCTAAAGGTGGTAAGTATTTTATATCAGAAATTACATCTGGGTCTCTAGTAAACATTAGGTCCAATCTGGATGCTTCATCATTTCCCCTTCTTCTTGTATTTTCCTTTATATTTTGCACTAATAAATTTTCTGTTACCATATCCAGTAGCCTATACCCCCACGAGTTCACGTTGCTACCAGCTTCTCTCTGCTCCCAATCCACCTCTTTACAGTTGAAGTCCCCTACTATAATTAATTCATTGTTTCTACGAGTTAATTTTTCAATACAAATAATCATCTCCTCTTTGATAAATTTGTATTCCTCCTCTTCCCAAGCCCCTGTGTAGGGCGGCATGTAGGCCACTACAATATCCGCCTTTTGATTGTCATCATCTGTCAATTCTACTGCTAATATTTCCGCTTTACTATTATTCAGATCAATCATTCTTGTTTTCAATTTATTATGTGTAAGAATTAGCACCCCTCCCCCCATCTTGTCTTTTCTATCCCTTCTCCAGATATTATAGTTGTTCCATCCCATTCCCTCCAAACTTATCCCTTTATTTAGTTTAGTTTCACATAGACACAATATTAAGGGCTCTTCCTGTCTGATGTAATCATTTATTTCTAATTTCTTTGATAGCAGCCCATCCACATTGGTATAGACCATCTTGCACCTGTTGCTTTTACCATTATGATTGATATTCCCTGTCTTTATCCTACTATTTCCCCTTCCTGTTGCACCTCTCCCTCCAATCCTTCTTCCTGTACCACCACTTCTTTTCTCCCCCCCTCCGCCCCTATCCTCTCCCCCTTCTTCAGGTACCACTTCCTTACTTTCCCATCCATGTTTCTGTAGAAAAAAAAGCCCTTCTCCACTTCTGATCTATTATCGTTCTTTTCTTTGACTTCTCTATTTATTTCTCTAAATTTTTCCCTCTCTTCCGCATTTAAATCTTTCCTTAGTTTATAAAAACTTAAAAATGAAAAATAATAATAAAAATAACCGGCGTCTTTTCGATGATAACTGTAAATGTAAACTCTGTGTGAATGAATTTGATTTTGAACATCAAACATTTTTTAAAAGTTACATTACCAATACAAAATTTTTGGTTTTAAATTCTTCTGTTAATGTAACATCTCCATGTAAAGTAAAGAATGTTATCTATTTAATAACCTGTGATAAATGTGGTATACAATATGTTGGAAAGACGGAGCAATGTTTAAGAGAAAGAGCCTACGGGCATAGATCAGGAATTAAGAACGGCATCGACTCCAAGATTCTTCTATATAAGTATTTTAACACAGATTGTACTAAATTTGATTGTAAATACAAAATTATAGAAATTGTTCAAAGTAATCAAAATGTTTTGGATAGAGAAAATTATTGGATTGGAAAATTAATGACCATCTATCCATTTGGACTTAACAATCAAATAAAAAATGTAGGCAACATTTTGTATAAAGATTTATTAAAAAACGATTTTAATAACCCATATTTTAACTTCCCTGTTTTAAACAGAAGACCTGGTAGACACGGTAATAGAAGACTAAATACATTTAATAAAAAGAAAAACAGGTCTGATATTAAAATTATTGTTAATAATTTATATTCATTATATCGAAATTTCGGAATTAAAAAATTAAAAGATTCATTGAAAGGCCTACAAAAGAAAAGTTTTGCTCCTTTTATAGAAAATATTCTAAACAATAAACATAATTTCACAAATAAAGTTAAGAATATAGTCTTTGCTTTTATGGGATATATTAGAGCGAATTCTAAGAAATCCAAAGATAACCGTATTAAAGATAAAGTCATGTCCACTTTAAATTATTCCTCTAAAATTTTAGACAAAATTAATGTTAATTCTATCTATCTATTGCCGGACGCCTTACTCCCCTTACGAGGGTGGCCATACACAGAATGCCCCCAAGCGGACCTATACCCTGTGAGAGGGACAACCCTAGCCAGTTTAGTGAAGGACTTAAAGGATTCACCATTCAATTTAGGATCCGTCCGACTCCGAGGCCCTCTGTGTATCTTGTTAGCACTATTTTTCTACAGTGGTGTTTGGCTAATCCATCCACTAACCTGCCTTACCCTTAAGTAAGCAGTACGAATTTGTATCAGGTTTACTCCCCTAGACAGGTTGCCAACCAAGGCTGACGAGTCCCATCCACCCGGATTTGTATAAGGTTGTCTCCCCTAGATGAGTTGCCGACCAAGGCTAACGAGTCCCATCCACCCAGTTAACAGTCTTATTAATTCAAAGAAAGTTAAGTCCATGTTACCAGATGGTTGTAAAGATTTCAAACCATTAATAGTGTATTCATATGAACGACCTGTTGGGTCTATTATTTGTAATTATAATAAAGTTTTAGGAAATCTTTCAGATAATGATATTTTCAATAATAATAAATGCGTGTGTGAAAGAGTCATGGATATGCCAGCTAGCAGACGTGATGCACTAGCAAAGTTCATTTATAGTCCGATATGTCACATATTAACAGGTGATGTAGAACTAGTTAAACATTTTGCAAACGACAAATTAGCGGAGCTATGTCGTAAAGGGTTTAAATTTAGAATAGGGAGTAATAAAGTAACATGGGACATAATTTTAAAAGATATTGTTTTTTCAGTCAATAAATTAAAAGATAAATTGTTAAAAATTGCGTGCTGCGATGAGAGAGAACTAGAAGCATGGTCTAAATTATTAATTAAGTTAATTAGAAATAAAATTTTCTCGCTTAAAAATGAATTTAAACTTTCAGATTTTATAGACTATAATTATAATAAGCTTAAAGCTGATTTAATAAATTTACATAAACATTTTGTAATCACTACAGTAGATAAAGCCAGCAATAATTATAGCTTCACATGTAAGAAATTTTATCTTGAAAACATGAAAAAAGAATTAGGTATTAAGGGTAACATATTACGTAAAAATATTTGCGGTAATTCTGTTTATGAAATTCAAAATAATCTGAATATTGATAACTTAATCGATGAACATACCAAGAAAAATATAACATTTGATATTAAACTTTCTGATAAGAACAAGTGCATTGCAAAATTATACATGTTACCTAAATTTCATAAAAGACCTTATAAATATCGCTTTATTGCCGGAGCAAAATTTGCTACCACTAAAACTCTATCAGAACAAGTCGTAAATTGCTTAAAATACATTAAAAGTACTCATAAAAGATATTGTAATACCATCATGAGAAGAACTGGCATTAACTATTATTGGAGTGTTGACAATTCGTTAGAAGTTATTGATAAAATAAATACCATGCCGAAAGTTACCTCGGTACATAGCTTCGACTTTTCAACTTTGTATACCAATTTGCCTTTAGATTTAGTATATTCAGAGCTTTGCTTTATTATAGATTTGCACTTTGACAGGTTCGTTAGGAATGGTAATTATTTCATAAATGTTTATACATATTTTAATAATGCATCACTTAGCTCTACTCCCACTAGTTCTGTATATTTTGATAGAACTAAACTTAAAGATGCCCTTAAATTCCTCCTTTTCAATACTTATGTTAGATTCGGCCCGTACATTTTCAAACAAATATTAGGAATTCCTATGGGTGGAAATGCTAGCCCTTTAATTGCAGACTTATTCTTGCTTGCTTTAGAATTTAAATATATAAAAGACTTAGTTGACAGTAGCAAGAAAAATAAAATCCCAAAAAAATTAGCACTTGCTAAACTGTTAAGTAATAATAGTAGATATATTGATGATATTCTTGTTTGCAATTTGTTAAATTTTAATCAAGTTGCTAAACTTATTTACCCTAATTCTATTCCCCTCACACAATGTAACGTAAATTATAAAGTTGAAAATTTTCTTGATATAAATATAGAGATTGTTAATGAACAGTGCATACTTAAAGTATATCACAAAGTTGATGATTTTAATTTTAACGTAATAAACTTTCCTTTCCCTAGTAGTAATATCGATAGTAAAATAACTTATAATTGTTTTTATTCCCAATTAATAAGATTTTGTAAAATCTGCACTAAAGTAGATGACTTTTGGGCTAGAGCTAGGTTACTATACAGACTCTTAGTGGACAGAGGTTTTGAGGCAAGTAAATTGTTCCATAAATTTAATCTTTTTAGGGTCAATTATTGTGACTGTATTCTAAAATTTGACATCAATAATTTTAATCAAGCCTTTTTAACTTTAAGTTTCTTGTATAACCTCTGCTTACTTTTTGTCTGTATTTATTGTTTTTTGTCTGTATTTATTGTTTATCTTTTTCTTTTTCTATTATTAATATTAATATTGATGATTTTTTAAATTTATTGTTCTTGTTAAAAGAGTACTCTTTGTTTAAATCTGTTGTTACTTCATATTTTGCAATTATTTGTCTTTATATTATATGTATTCATTGTCGATAGTATCAATTGCTTACTTTTGCGATTTCCTTAGTTTATTTGTGCTATAAATGTAGGTTATTTGTAGGGTAGTTATTGATAGGGGTCACTTGAGGCATGCTATGCTTACAGGTACCTACCCGATAGCACTATCGTTAGTGAGTGCTGTACTGTATTTTATATATTATTTTGTAATAGTATAGATATCTTATCAATATTTGTATTTTGTACTATTGTTAATGTCTTGTTATGTTGCAAATTTGATTTTAAATAATATTTTGACATTTAACATTTAGTTTCTTTATTCATGCAGAGTTTAGTAAAATTTGCCAGAACGTCCCGGACTTCCCAAACTTGACTACTTCCTTTAACGTGACGATAGTGCGTTGTTATATGTGCGATTAGTTTGCTTGGGAAACAGATTAACTTGCTCATGTAGTAATGTACACCCTATGTGGTGGATTGTGTTCTTTTATTTAATAGTTTTCATTTTAGTAAGCGTTGTTTCCACATAGCGATTTTGATAATTTAATTTGACTTTATATTGTCCTTGTCCCAATTTTGGTTTGTTTAGTTTGCAAGTTTTACATTTTAATTTAACATTTCTGTATTCCCCCTCCTGACTTAACTTCCAGCTGGATCTGAGTACCTCCTCTGCTACTTTGGTTGACTTAAATCTAATCTTCATTGGCCTCATTTCTCCTTTCTTGTATTTCCCTAGTCTCCAACAATCCTCTACCTCTCTCTTCCATCCCTCCTTATCTTGTCTATCTATCACATCAATCTTTCTTCATCTCCACACCCTTTCTCGTATTTCTATCTAATATTTCCCCTTCTACATCTCCAAACATAATTACACATCTCTTCTTATCAATAATATCACTGACCTGTTTCTCATTTTGTCTGATGGCATTAACTACCCTCTTGTTCAGGTTCTCCTCCTGCTGTCCCTTTTGCTCCTCAATAATTGCTTTTAGTTGTACCTCTGCTTCACCCACTCGATCACCCCAGACATTTTTCATTTGAGATACCTCTTCCTCCATTTTTTGTGTCCTGTCCTGATTTGTTTCCACTCCTTGTTTTAGCCTAGCATTCTCCTCCCTCAATTCACGAATCTCTCTCTCAGCCCTCTCCCTATACCCATCATCTATCTCTTTCACTCTCTCATTTAAATGTTCTTTGTATTCCTTAATCTGTTCTTTTAAAGCCACACTCTCAGATACCAATTCGTTGACCCTAGCAGTTAGATCGTTTAAACCCTCCCCCGGAACACAGCTCTCTTCCACTACAGTCCCAATGGTCTTCCTCCACCCCTCCATTTCCTTTCTCCACTTTATCAGCCCCATCAGATTCCTGTTCAGGAAGATGATCTGGTCCTCCTTACCTTCAGGAAAGCCTGAATAATCCCCTTCCTCGTCATAAAAACATTCCCCACTCATATCCGTGGCTTCGATGTCAGCCATTGTTGTTGTTATGTGACGTCACCAGCCTTACCAGCTGATTTCTCAAAACAAACAAACTCTAAGTTTCGTTTAAACTTAAACGAACACACACACGTGTGTGTGTGTGTGTGTGTGTGTGTGTACTTACACTAGTTGTACTTACACTAGTTGTATTTGCGGGAGTGAGCATGCTCGTTAATTCCCGCCTCCTAAGATATGTTTGTCATACCGTGCTTTGAAACTATGCACTGATGGTCCAGACACTACTTCGGAAGTAGTGCCCAACACTCTTTAACGCGCTGCCAAGATATGTACTTACTCTAGTTGTATTGCGGGAGTGAGTATGCTCGTTATTTCCCGCCTCCTATATGTGTAGGTGTTATATGTATCGTTGGAATGGCTGCGGATGTGTGTGTAGTCTGTATTTTTAGCCAATTGGCGACATCGGAAACGAAGGCTTAGGGTGGATCTGTATGGTACCATTCTCACTATAGACGGTACCGTCTCGCCCGAAGGCTTAGGTAGCCATCAGCTTAGGTGAACCATATGATACCCATCTCGCCTTGTACCATTTTTGCCAACCCCAGATGGGACGTCACAACGTCGTCCACTTATTCCAGGTACCTATTTACAGCTAGGTGAACTGAGGCTAACACATGAAAGGAGACAAGCCCAATTTGTCTCCGCCCGGCCGGGGGATTGAACCCCCGACCCCTCGTGTGTGAGACGAGAGCTCTACCTACTAGGCTACGGGCTGTGTGCGTGATGCAGAGTGCTCCTCGGCTGACCAGTTCAAGAGGGTGCTGGACAGGTTCCTCAAAAGTGTCCCTGACCAGCCAAAAATGCCCCACTATGACATCAGGGCACTGAGTAACAGCATTCCTGATCAGCTTGCCCTGATGAGGGCAGACGGTAATTTTATTACCGATCTGTCTACCATGGACAGTCCATCTACTGGTCCCCTTGCCCCCGTGTCTTCCACTGGGGACGGGGACGAGCGGTGGATGACTACTACTGGCGGTGGTGCATTAGCATGACCGAGGGACGACCAGACGTCCTCAACTTATCACCAGGTGTGTGTGTGTGTGTGTTTTTTTTTTTTTTTTTTTTTTTTTTTTTTACCTAATTGTATTTACCTAGCCTCGCTCTCAGGGCTCATAATAGCCTCAAAATGGCGTCAGTCATATGACGGGCACCGTACAGAAGGGGTAAATACTCTGTTCACCATAAACGTTTTCCCCAGCCTGAGGGACGACTATAACGAGAGTGTTGCGGGTATGGAGCGCCACCTAGCCGGCCACACCCACCCCAGTAACCTCCTGTTCTTCGGGGAGCTACACGGCAGCACCAAGAACTTCGTCAACAAGATGGACGAACTCACGTGCTATCTTCCGGGGACCCTAGCCCTCGGGGTCCACTACGGGATGCCCAAACACCACCTCACGTTAGCCCAGCAGTTGATTCATACGTGCGCGCAGACTTGGTTACGGCAGCCGACAAACCTAGCCCCGGAAATAACCTACTTTAATACAAAGGTAAGAATATAATGTTCAGCTTAATTGTAAGTAGCATAGTAGTTAAGTGCAATTTTCTCACAAACTTGGTTATAACGCCGCTATAAGATGAACAAAGATATTGACCTACTCACGTGTAGATGTATGTATGTATGTATGTATGTATGTATGTATGTATGTATGTATGTATGTACACCAGACATTAACCCCTGCTGTACCATAGGGTATTACTATAAATGTAACCTCCAGTACCAAGCATTGTGGCCAAAATGGCTTCAGAGTCAAGAGAGAGCATCCTCTCACCCTGAAAGTTGGACGTGTACTGAGCCAGCTCGCCCGTGGGACCTTATATACTCTGTGATAAGTGTTGCCAAGGTCTCAAAGCAGTGTTTACAAGTCATGGTGCCAGGTACCGCTCGGTACAAGGACCGCATATTACGGATGTACGTCGTACGGCGCTGGTACTGGCGAGTGACTTTTTTACTGTCGGCCAACATACGACGCTGGTACAGTAAGGGTTAAGTAGCTCTATTAAATAACAAGACTATATTGTTAACATTATCCCTTGTGTTTATCCTCAGCCAACAAGCACCAACGAGGACTTTTACGTGAAAGCTAACGACGCCCACTACCTATTACGACCGGAGACCATAGAGTCGTTGTGGTACCTCTATCACCTCACGGGAAACACCACCTATCAAGACTGGGGATGGCAAATGTTCCAGGTAAGATCATTTGTGCTATTATTCTTGACCTTTCTACTGCCAACCTAGAGGTTGGCAGACTGGGAGCCAAAGTGTCACATTTTTCCTTTGCCCCTCAACTTTCTCTTCATAATTGTTAAGGGGCACAGGGCCCTGGGTGGGGCTTTGGTGTCCCGAGCTTTCCACACTCTCCTCGGCTCCTCACTTGGGAGCAGCTTCGGTCACCTTGGCATTCTTTAGTGGTAAAGCAGGGAGGGTTCTGTGGGGGCGCTTGGTTATGGCCTTGGCCTTGCTCGAGACCTTGGGGATGCTCGGCCAGACAGCCTGGGGATCAACAACAACAACAACTATATGCTTTCATTAGTTTATTCAAGTACATTGGGGTTTGTAAGTAATGATTAATGTTAAGAACGGGGTGTTACTTATTATTAGTGTTGACTCAAGCGTCCCTTTCTCTTCTCTCTCTCTCTGACCCAGGGCATCGAGAGCTACTGCCGGGTGGAGAACGGCTACACGTCCATCGGCAACGTCCGCAGCACCATCGACCCCAAGCCCCGGGACAAGATGGAGTCGTTCTTCCTGGGCGAGACATTAAAGTACCTCTACCTCTTGTTTATGGAGGACCAGACCACCTTCAGTGTGGATAAGTGGGTTTTTAACAGCGAGGCACATCCATTACCAGTATACAAAAATTAACAAAGCACTCTTTTTTTTTTTTTTTTTTTTTTTTTTTTTTTTTTTTTTTTTTTTAAGGGGGGTCACTTGCCTTTTTTCTCTCCTTTTTTTTCTTTCTCTGGCTTTTATCCATTCGGCCCCATTCAGCCTACTGTTTTAAGATGTTTACCCCCATCCAGGTCGATTTATTCCTGGCGAGCGATAGCAAGCCAGCATTGTATGAAGGAATCCGGCTTCGCCGGAGAAATTTTTCTATCGAAAAATGTACACATTTAGCCTGCTCACAAAAAACATTATAACAAATATGCTGGCTCGCTACCGCTCGCCAGGAGAAAATCGACACCTACTTGGGGATAAACGTCTTAAAACAGTAGGCTGAATGGAGCCGAATGAATACAACCCAAAGAGAGGGGGAGAGAGAGATAAAAATACGTGGTGGGCCCCCTTAAAGTTATAGGTACAGTATTAAAATTGTGTATAAATATATTCAGTCCAAGGTTTAAGTTTATTGGCACTTGAAAGCCTGTCTAAAGTTTATGAAAAAGAGGAATGATGTCTGCTTAACCCCTTCAGTACCAGCGACGGCAGAGAGCCGTCGGTAGATAAATCGCTCCCCAGGCCCAGCGATGGCTGGGAGCCGTCAGTAATATACGGTCCTTGTAACTGCCAGTATCAGGCTGTGCCTGGTACCATGACTGTTTGAGCACTGCTCTAGAGTTGGCAACACTTCTCAGCTTATATCCAAGCCTCTGCAGGCTGGGAAAGCCAGTATTCCTTCATCTTTTGAGGTGGGAGGTTCTACCTTGCCATTTTGGCCACATTGCTTGGGGATGGGGGGGGGGGCTTTTATTACTGTACCCTATGGTACAGTAGGGGTTAACGAACACCCTCAAATCAGTCTTATAAAGTTGTAGGTATTTATCATCTACTGTCCCAGCGACTTACGTTGGCCGACAGTAAAAAAGTCACTCGTCAGTACCAGCGTTGGACAATGTCCGAATATGCGGTCCTTTTAATAGCCCGTATCGATCGGTGCCTGGTACCATGACGTTTGAGCACTGCTCTAAGACTTTGGCAACACTTCTCAGCTTATATCCAAGCTCCCACAGGCTAGGAGAGGCAGAATTCCTCCATCTTTTTAAGTGGAAGGGTGTTCTCTCTCGACTCTGAAGCCATTTTGGCCAAATTGCTTGGTACTGGAGGGTACATTTATGGTAATACCCTATGGTACAGTAGGGGTTAAATGGTTTATACAAAATATGAAATTCAAGCTATAAGTTTATCGGCACTTGAAAGCCTGTCTAAAGTTTAAGAGAAACGAATGATATCTGCTAAACAAATACCCTCAAAATCAGTCTTTAAGTTGTACAGGTCTCCCTCGATTTTCGATTGGGTTACGTTCCTGAAAACCCGGTCTTAAATAGAAAAATCATACAGCGAACCCTAAAGTTAATGGGGTAAATGGGGATACGTTCTGGGACCAGCCAAAACCCAAAGACAAAAACCTATAATAATATCGCAACTCAGGGCATCGTATAATGAGGACCAGACAGCCTTCCGTGTTCAGCAGTGGATTTTTGACACGGAGGCGCATTATCGATACCGGTATAGAAGAGTTAAGTAGGGTAAGTTAACCAATAGGTACGCACCGGTCCAATAGGTACGCACTTGGCATTTAAAAACCTCTCCACAGGATATGACAACACTTGGGCATTTAAATTTGATCTTATTTTAAAGCTTAACCATTATGCCTTCATGTCATCAGGTATCAATAGTTTAGATTGGTATGATTGAAGAGGTCTATCTATCTATCTATTGCCAGACGCCTTACTCCCCTAAATGAGGGTGGCCATACACAGAATGCCCCCAAGCGGACCTATTCCCTGTAAGAGGGAACAACCCGAGCCAGTTGAAGAGGTGCAGTAACAAAAAGAAGTGAAAGTGTAAAAAACACTGTTTTCTTATGAAAATCTATGGGTTGCACTTTTCTTTTAGTGTCTAATGACCCATTTTCAAATAGAAAATTATAACTTTTTTTTTCTATTTGCAGGTATATTCTGTGATGTAGTGTATAAGAACTGCTCAGAAACACAAGATAAAGCCAAGGCTTGGTGCGTACCTATTGGACAGACTCCACATACCAAAAACCAATAGGTACGCAGTTTTTCAAACGGCTGCCAGAGAGTCTTAAGCCACATTACATGACATTCTAATGCCAGCTCTACTACAAGGATGAATATGAGTCACTTTTCGCTGAAACTGTCCGAGTACCATCCAATTCAATATAGCCCAAGGGTGGTCCAGAAGGTACGCAGTGCGTGGTGCCCTGAATGTACGCGCGTTCCTATTGGGCACCATGCACTGCGTACCTATTGGTTTTCACAACAAATGTTCCCTCCCCAGATTATGTATGTCTTTTATCTTTTTATAATTGAAAAATACAACATTTCTGGTGTAAGTTATCCACTTCCTAAAATAAAATGTCATTTGATAAATGCCGTTTGATAAAATGCGTACCTTTTGGTGTTTGGTATGCGGGCTCTGTCCAATAGGTACGCACCCAGCCCTGATTATATCTTGTGTTTCTGAGCAGTCCTGATGCATTTTGGTGTTTGGTATGCGGGCTCTGTCCAATAGGTACGCACCCAGCCCTGATTATATCTTGTGTTTCTGAGCAGTCCTGATGCATTTTTCTTGTAAACTCAAGCTATCACTTAGATTGACCCTTTTTACTATTATTATGTTCCTTCCAACAACCAACCATACTCCTAAAATCGATTAATGAAATTTACAAACACATGTGGCAGTCCGTGGATTCGAACCCAGGATGCTCACACCGAAAATCAACACCTTATACATCGCACCACGAAGACAGTTACATCACATATCCTTCTCAAACTGCATACAATCGTCTAAATATAGCTTGAATAAAACTTGATAGAAGTTGCTCGTACAGAAGGGGTTGAGGATAGAACTAGGAGGCGTATTTTGTTGAGGTTTACAAGCCTTCATATGCTGATTTTGTTATGTAATCATATGTAACAAGGTTATATCTTATGTTTCAGACCACACCAAAAGTCTTATACACTTACACATTTGATAATACAGCAGGAAAAAAAAAAAGCCCAAGTTTTATGTTTCGTTGAAAAAGCTTGAAAAATATCCCTGTTGTGGCTGTCAACTTTCAATGATACTTATATAGCTGAGTAGAGTAATGAATGACATACATCATATGTACAGAGGAACCACCCTGCTTATATAGTGTTCGAGTTAAAGGGCCATGAGTACCTATTGGACCGGCCGCGTACGTTTAGGGCGCCGAGGAAGAATAGGTACGCACTAACTTTCAGCCTATTTTTCTCAACAATAAAAAGGAATATTCACAAACACTTTGTGTCGCATGAAACTAAAACCATTCCTGCATAATAGTAGCCTAAATAGGATGTGCTTCTGAAATTTGGGAGACAGGTAAAGTCATCAAAATTAAATTATCCATGTTTTTTTGTATACCTATTGGTTACCTTACCCTAATTGTTTATGAGATATACAGTATAAGTGGATAGGCATTATTTGTTTTATTTTACGGTGTTGGATGTTGGTGGTGTAATGGTTTAGGTGCTTATGTTCTGGGTGTGGTGTCCCGAGTTTGAATCCCGGGAGGATCATATGCTTTCATTAATATATTTAAGTACAGTAGAACCCCTCCCATCCGGTGCTCTCAGATCCGGAAACCCAAGAGATCCAGACAGGCATTTCGATCCAGGCTCATGTTTCAGCCAACCAGACGTGTCTGGATGGCTCGGAAAAAATATAAGTCAATCCGGAAACGAACGAGACAAATACAAGTTTCCACACATATTATTTACATCCAGTGTTAGATATCCAGACTTGTATGTCAGCCATCCGGATTACATCCAGTGTTAGATATCCAGACTTGTATGTCAACCATCAGGATTACATCCAGTGTTAGATATCCAGACTTGTATGTCAACCATCAGGATTACATCCAGTGTTAGATATCCAGACTTGTATGTCAACCATCAGGATTACATCCAGTGTTAGATATCCAGACTTGTATGTCAGCCATCAGGATTTGTCTGGATGGCTTAAACCTAAGTCTGGTTGTTTAAGTTTGATATCTGTACTCATGTTTCAGCCATCCAAATTTGTCTGGATGGCTGAATATATATCATGACTTTCGGCAAATCCGAACTTTTGGCAGATCCAGACAGTGTTCTCCCCCAATTATAGTCTGGTTAGGAGAGGTTTTACTGAACATTGGGGTTTGTAATGGAGGATTAATGTTAAGAATGGGGTATTCCTTAATTATATAAATGAAAAGGCATTATATAATTTTATTTTACTGGTATATAAGAGTTTAGAGTGGGCAATTTTATTATTCATTTATCTCTCGAAAAACTAATGGGGGCTAAACATGAGAGAGAAAGGGGACCAGAAAAAAAACCATACTGTATACCTCCCCTCAACCCCTTCAGCAGATTTTATTCAGTTTAAGAAGGACCTATATGATAAAGAGGGTTTATGGAGATAGTAGTTACCCATTTGAATCGTATAGGTAGATTATAAACTAAAGAAAATCGTCTAATGGTAACCAGAATATGATTTGGTGCCGCAACATGACTTATTTGGCCGACCGTACTTCTCACAGGCATTCCTGGACACTCAGAAATATTTATTTTAATATAATTATTTGTTATTATTATTAGTTATTATTATTATTTTTTACCATTATTATTTTATTACTATTATTATTATTATTATTATTACTGTATTATTATTATTTTTATTATTATATATTTTTCTCTACTTTATTTATCTATCAACTCAGGCGCATACGCCATTTTTTTTTTAACCCATTGAGTACCAGCGACGTGTGTTATCTTTTATTCTAGCTATATTTAGACGATATTATGCAGCTTAGGAAGGATCTACGGTAGTTAAAAGGGTTGGTTGAGATAGTATGAAGCCTTTTATTGCTAGAGGTCCTTTCTAATCTGAACAAAATCATCTAATAGTTACCTCAATATAAAGAACAGGACGTCACCGGTACTGTATGGGTTAACTTATGTATTAATTATTTTAGTAGACTTATGGTGTTGATATAACTGAATTATTATATATTTTCCAGAATATGACCACTACTGTAAGTGCCAACTAGTCTTTATCTGCAGCTCTCTTTTAAATTACACTACAGGTCTCCCTCCATTTATGATTGGGTTACGTTCCTAAAAACTCCATCTTGACCCCTTCGGTACCAGTGACGGCAGGGAGCTGTCAGTAGATAAATCACTCCCCAGTCCCAGCGATGGCTGGGAGCCGTCAGTAATATACTTTCCTTGTAACTGCCAGTATCAGGCTGTGCCTGGTACCACGACCGTTTGAGCACTGCTCTAGAGTTGGCAAAACTTCTCAGCTTATATCCAACCCTCTGCAGGCCGGGAGAGCCAGTAGTCCTCCATCTTTTGAGGTGGTAGGTTGTTCTATCTTGCCATTTTGGCCACATTGCTTGGGACTGGGGAGGACTTTATTACTGTACCTTATGGACTATGGTACAGTAGGGGTTAAATAGAAAAATGATATGGTGAACCCTAAAATGAATGGGAATGCGTTCTGGGTCCAGCTAAAACCCAAACCCAAACACCTAAACACCTATAATAATATTGTAAATCGGGGCATCGGATAGTGAGGGAGACCTATACTGTATACAGTATATAATTAAGTAAGTACCGGGTACTGTATATATATTTTGTTGATATCTATTGTAGATTTGTGGTTTTATGATAGATTTACAAATAATAAGACCACTATTTCTCCATCCAAAATAGTCCTTAAGCTTGGAATTTATATAGATTTTATTATAATTATTTAATTGGTTTCTATACTTTTTTTTCATAATTGCAGGGAGAGTTATTTTTATGAATGATAGTTGTACAGTTAGTTGGCGCTGCGGTTGGGGACTTCGGGGCCGGCGACTGGGGCTTGATGGGGGAGGGTTAGGGTTATTTCCTGCCCTCTCCCCTCGAGCTTTCGTCATCAGCTTGACTAATTTTGAGTATTTTTTCTTTCCTCATTCTATGTGTTTCCCTGCTATGCTTATTCTGTCCCATTTGGCTGTCCTCGGGCAGCCTATATCTCATGTCTCCCTGGCCTGGTTAGGTAGATGACTCCTGACCCGGTTGGTGATGTGGCCGAACTGACTTGATTCCCTTCGGTAATGCATTTTTTGCTTCTCGCTGTGATTTTTCTACCTGATCTCTCATTCTTCACCCTTGATAACTTCTTGGTTGGTGCTGCAGTGTAGCAGCTCTTGCCTCATCCTTCGGCCCTGCTCTATAAGAGCTCTGATGTGGGGCTAATGTGGTCCGGCTGAACTGATGAAATGGCGAGAAATGTCTGCGTGATTTCACCTTCCTCGATTTGTTCCCCTACTGCCCTTCCCTATCTATCTTGACTTAATTTATCTTGATCGAATCCTTCGGGCCAGCCCTATGAGAGTTCTTCTGTGGAGCTCAGTGGTCTGGTTAAACTATTATTAAACAAAATATATACTCAGGCACATACCCCATGTTTTTATATATATACTGTATATCTTTTCAGGTGACACATTTAGTATTTAGCTGTTGGGACATTTAATTCTATATACATTTTCTGATTTGATTCTAAGTTTTCTATGATTTTTTCAGGAGGGTACATTTGGTATTTAGTTAAATTTCTTTATTAAATTTAATACAGTATATATATATTTTTTTTGTGATATGACCCAGCCAGGGCTCGAACCCAGGCCAGTAGTGCAGCACTCCCAACACCTTAACCACTAGGCCACCGAGGAGCTTTATACATTTTCATACTTCCATCTGATCTTTTGACTATAGTCCGTTCATTTTATGTAGATGGGGATAAACTGGCTGAATGGGGCCGAATGGATACAAAAGGAGAGAAAAGGAGAGAAAGATAAAAAAAAAAACGGTGACCCCCCCAAAACCACATTATTGAAATAAAGGTTGT
>JBAKBP010037908.1:0-16778 GCA_037953745.1 Lithodes maja
CTATTTGGACCGCATCTGTCAAACCCACATATTTTAGGACCACAGTTATTGGGACCATATCTATCAGGACAACATCTTTTAGGATCCTGTCTATTAGGACCACATCTTTCAGGAACACATCTATCAGGACCACATCTATCAGGACCACATCTACCAAGACCACATCTATCAGGACCACGTCTATCAGGACCACGTCTATCAGGACCCCATCTATCAGGACCCCATCTATCAGGACCCCATCTATCAGGACCCCATCTATCAGGACCCCATCTATCAGGACCCCGTCTATCAGGACCACGTCTATCAGGACCACGTCTATCAGGACCACGTCTAGCAGGACCACGTCTAGCAGGACCACATCTAGCAGGACCACATCTACCAAGACCACATCTATCAGGACCACATCTATCAGGACCACGTGTAGCAGGACCCCATCTAGCAGGACCCCATATATCAGGACCACATCTACCAGGACCACATCTACCAGGACCCCATCTATCAGGACCCCATCTACCAAGATCACATCTATCAGGACCCCATCTATCAGGACCCCATCTATCAGGACCCCATCTACCAAGATCACATCTATCAGGACCCCATCTATCAGGACCGCAAGACAGTTTTCGTATCGTGGACGTAAACAAAAGCAGAGCCATCACAGAGATTACCGGTATTAAAAAATTAGAGAGAGACAGAGAGAGAGAGAGAAAGAGAGAGAGGGGGGAGGGAGGGAGGGAGAGAGAGAGGGGAGAGAGAGAGAGAGGGAGAGGTGATAACGAAAGCTCTTGATAATACATCTACACTATAATATGACTATTTCGATAATGGTGACAACTGAGATATATAGGAAACTTGATAGCCTTTTTGTTATTATTATTATTAGTAGTAGTAGTAGTAGGTATTTCTGGAATTGTTATTAATATACATTCTGTTACAAGTACTTTACCTATCATTTGCTACAGGAAGGTGGAAGGAAATCCCAAGACATGTACGAAGGGGCAAGGGAGAAAACTAAGGCGGGCCTTTTAGGAAACGCGGTAGCTTAGCGCGGGACTTGGGAAAAAACTGCTGGAATATGCATGAATTTGAGGATATATCGTAAACAAGGGGATGAAGATCAGTTTGCAAGCAGCGGAGCAAAAAATGAGGGAAGCAAGGAGGACGGAATAACTTGAGAGAAGGAAGGAGCAGAGGAATAAATGAGGGATAGGGAGAAGAGAAATACATAGAGAAATAACGGATAATGGGAAGAAAGGAGGAGATACAGAGTGTGGACTAACACATACAAGAGGGAAGAGGGAGTAATAAAAAACGCAATGAAAAAGAAACAATGAATAGAGAAGCAAGGCAATGGGGTTTAGAGTAAAGAATAACACGATAAAAACAAGACGAGGAAGAGAGAATAAATAGGTTATCAAATGACTTGCAATAATTTTCAAGGAGATAACTCGAGATGGTAAAAGAGTGATTACATGTTGCATTACATTAATTGCAAAGCGTGACATATTCTATCTAACCTCTTTTTAATTCATTCAGTACTAGTGACATCCTTTTAACTTTAGTCTGGCTACTATTAGACGATTTTATTCAGTTTAAAAAGGACCTCCAGCAAGTAACAGGCTCTGAACTATCTCACTTATCCCATTTTACTACCACAGATTCTTATTAAGCTGCACAAAATTGTCTAATTATAGCTAGAATAAATGTAAAAAGACGTCGCCGGTACAGAAGGGGTTAAGGTTCTCTAATGAATAACTATACTCAGCCTTATAGGGAATCCCAGTCGAGCAGAACCTATATGCCAATGTTACATATTGCTCACATATATCTTATCGCATACCATGTTGCATTCATATTGAGCTTATACAGTGTGTGTGTGTGGGTGTGTGTAAAGCTGCACGTGTGGTCTTGCTCACTAAAATCATGGATATTTCTCGCCCACCCAGGTATATCACAAATGTTATTTTCTCCTCGCACCACGGCTTCATGACTTGTTCAACACCTCCCCAACAGGGATTTCTGGCCCCTGTTATCTCTGTCCCAAATCCCCATGAGACAGTCACGCAGTGTTGCAAATTTAGCCACTTTTCCGCTAGTTGTAGAGGTATATACTTCGATCGAGCGGCAGATTTCCACTTTGGCGACATTCATTTTAGCGATATTATAAAGATTGCGGCTTTATTCTAGTGATTTTCGACATTTATTTGCTATCTAGCGGCCTTCTAGTGACTTTTATTCTAGTGGTTTTCGGCATAGATTAGTAGCTATTGGCCTTCTAGCGACTTTTGAAAACGGATCTAGCGGTATTTTGTGTCTTGATTTGGTAACCCTGGTCCGACAGTGGCTGGTCCTTGTCTTGCCTCCACTGGTTCGGGTTTGTTGGAAGTGCTTGAGAGAAATATACCTGGAGAGAGACCCACTTTGGTTTGTTAGCGTACAGTGCATCATCATTGCCGATCTTGTGTTGAAGATTTCGCAGTGTGGAGTTTGAAGCTAATCTGTATATATACCATCAGTATTATAATTATATATTTGTTATTTAGCTACTTTTTTGTATGTTTTGTCTCTATTTTAATATGTATTTTATGTGTTTAATTTGATATACGGTATTTACTGTATTTGCTTTCTTTTCTGTAGGCCTACCCATATGAATTTTGTTATATAAATATTAATCAACTTATCTCATTCATTGTGTTTCCTCTGCATTACACTCGCTGAGATCTGCTTTAGCCTTTAACTTTACTATTGTCTCTAGTAGACTTTCTAAATTCTCTCCTTTTGCCCACTCTTCCTTTCGCTTTACCTTAGCTCTTTTGTTCTCCTTTTCTTCACGTTTCGTCCATTTAACCTTTGTTTACATAAGTTACCGTACCCCTGTTGTTGTTCCTTCCTTAGACCGGGGATGTTCTCTAACGTATCTCTCCTTTTCATCCCCGTTTCTCTTCTAGTCCCCTTTTCACTCTTCCTTTGATCTTATTTTTCATTCTTCTCTCTCATTTGACTCCATTTTACCAACCCTCCTTTACAGTTTCTTCCCTAACCCTTTCTTATATCTGTCTGTTCCTTTCTTCTCCCACTTTATCTTCAACTTCCTTTTTCTCCTATTCGGTTTTTTCCCATTTTCTTCAGCTTTCTTTTTCTCCTATTCGTTTTTGTTTTCCATTTTCTTCAGCTTCTTTTCTTCTTGTATTCTGCTTTATCCCCTTTTCCCCTCTGATTTCGTCCTCTCTGATTTCGTCCTCTCTCTCTCTCTCTCTCTCTCTCTCTCTCTCTCTCTCTCTCTCTCTCTCTCTCTCTCTCAGAGCAACTCTTCCTCCAGACAGGTTCGTGAAATTGGCATTAAAACTTGTGTGGGAACGAGAGGTCGACCCCCATAAAACTGGACTATGCCCCCCCCCCCCCCCCTCTCTCTCTCTCTCTCTCTCTCTCTCTCTCTCTCTCTCTCTCTCTCTCTCTCTCTCTCTCTCTCTCCTGCCACGGACATTAGTTCCAGGGCAGTAATTCCCTTTCCAATGTTCCCTTACCCACTCTAAACCACTGTTTGGACACTTGATCCTCAGTGTTTTGGAGGACAAGCAACCTAGAAGGGTCACTAGATCTGTTGTTGCTTGATTTCCTTTGTACTCCTTTGTACTCTCTGTGCTCTGCTAGCCCCCCCCCCCCTATAAATATATTTAAAGGTTGGGCTACATGTAGAAAGTTAGGTTAGGTTAGGCTAGGTTAAAGGAAGCTAGATGGAATTTATGTAAGTAAGCATATATGGAATTAATTTACTGGGTACGGTTAGTCCCGCCACTTGGTTTATAGTATCGCCCGTTCTTACATTTCCTACAATAGCATTTACATCTTTATTCGTTGACTCCTTCCTCTCGGTGCATAAACAACTCAACCAGTGTATCTTAACCTGTGCCAAATCAAGCAAGACCAACCAAATCAGTGGCAATTTTAAGTACTACTTTAGCATGACCTTGTTTAACCTAACCAATAAATCTCAACCAGTGCCAAATCCACCAGGTCCAACCAAAACAGTGCCAATTTGAAGTAATACCTTTACCTTAACTTAAGTAAGGGGAGGCTGAACCTTTGACCCCCAAGTCAGCCTGTATAAGAGTGTTTTTCTTCAAGTATACCATCTTATTACCAATGGAAATACTAAGACTCGCTGAAAATAATCAGCTCTCTATGTGCGCGCGCGAGCGCAGAATTTCATTGAAATATTTGTAAATCATCTCACTCAAAATGGTTCAAATTTCCCGCAATTTTTGCATGGCGTATTCTACCTGCATCCCCTACAAGAAAATTATCTAGTTTTACCATATTGCATAATAGAAGGGGCTGAAAAATTATATATTATATATATATATATATGTTTTTTTTAGCCAATATTTCAACCTAAACAATGTCGAATCTTGACAAATATGTGAGATAATGCCATTATCTATGCATTTTCCAGTTGCTATATAGTCCTATATGTAGTGTGTAGAAGGGGAATGAATTTGAGCAATAAACACAAAAGTAGATGATCTCGTAAGTGCCAAAATATGATCTCTGGCAAGCTAAAATCAAAGATTTTCACACACAAAGATATTTGAAAAAGTAGTACGAGAACACCTAGTTAACTTCTTTGACAAAAAAGGACTTTTCAATAACGGCCAGCATGGTTTCCGAAAGGGACGCTCCTGTTTGTCACAACTACTTGCCCACCAAGAATTCATTTTAGACAAATTAGAAAGTGGTAAAAATGTGGATGTTGTGTATCTCGACTTTGCCAAAGCTTTTGACAAAGTCGACCATGGCGTACTACTCCACAAATTGAAAACCCATGGTGTGACAGGCAAGCTGGGCAAGTGGATTCACAGTTTTCTTCATGGCAGATACCAACAAGTGGCAATAAATGGAACACTTTCAAAGAGCTCAGCAGTCAAAAGCGGTGTTCCACAGGGTTCGGTTCTAGGCCCCTTTCTGTTCCTCGTTCTTATTGGCGACATTGACAACACTGCTACACTCCAGGACAGCCTCGTTTGCAGACGACACTCGGGTTACCAGAGAAATAAGCAAAATTGAAGACACGGTTCTCCTGCAACAAGACCTGGACAGAATATATACATGGGCCACTAAAAACAACATTAAATTCAATGAAAGCAAATTTGAACTAATGAGGTATGGCAAAGAAAACCTTGAAGTAGCCGCAAATTACACCACATCACAGGGCACAATTACAACTAAGGAGAACCTCAAGGACCTAGGCATAACACTGAGCCAAAACGGAAAGTTCAGCACACATATTAGCAACATAGTCGATAGTGCAAGAAAGTTATCAGGCTGGGCCCTTAGAACGTTCTCTACAAGAAATGAAGAATGCATGCTCACTCTTTGGAAATCCATGATAATACCAAAGCTTGAGTATTGATGTCAACTATGGAGTCCTGAGAGTATCGGTGAAATTCAAGAGCTAGAGGGTGTCCAAAGAACTTTTACGAATAGAATTGAGACCGTGATAGATATGAACTACTGGGATCGCCTTAAACATCTGAAACTATACTCGCTCCAAAGGCGTAGAGAACGATACCAGATAATCTACGTCTGGAAAATTCTTGAAGGCTACGTACCCAATATAGGAATCACGCTCAGCCAAAAAAAGGACAAGGGGGAGATCGTGCTATGTAGAAGGCCTGAATACCAGCAGCAGAAGCACCATGACACTGCGGGCAAACTCCTTCAGCAGATCAGCGCCTAAGCTCTTCAACTGTCTCCCCACCTACCTAAAGAATATGTCATCCTGTACGGTAGAGGTTTTCAAAAAACATCTAGATACCTTCCTACAGAAGATAGAAGACACACCTCCCACGCCACGCCATACGTGGCCACACTACAACAAGTTGGTTCACCGAATACCACTTCATTGGAGGCAGCAGGGCCAGGGAGGAAGCAGCGGCAGTTCCTGTAGCTGAGGTCGTTGCCCGAAATCTCCACAAGGTAAGGTAGCACGAAAGTACAATTTTGGAGAGATAGAATAGTTAGTCCTCCTTAGAAAACGTTTTCTATCATGGCGCACACATAGACGATGGAATTTAATGACCAACTAAACAAAATTTTCATCAGGGGAAAACTTTGTAGAATTATTTTAGACAATTTTTTACCAAAATCCATGATATTGGGGCCCCCCCAAGGGGGCCCTAGGGATGTCATATGGGTGTTTATGCCCTCATATGATAATTTCTATTGCTTACAGAAACCCTTTAGACTACAGACACAAACAAAAATTTTGGGTGGCTGAAAGATTGTTTTTAGTTTTTCGGGGGTCGAGGTCGAACCCCCGGCCCGGGGGAGTTATGGATGCGATATGTTTTTTTGTTCCCTCCTATGCTATTCTCCTATGTTGAAAGAAGCATTATAGAACAAGAACAAAAACAAATAGAAATTTGATTTCTGGGCTCAGGGAAGGTTCAGCCTCCTTAAATTAACCTAACCTAACAGTATTGGTTGAGTTGGCACTGGTTGAGAGCTAATGGTTGGGTTGAGCTGTCCGTTCACCTTTCCTCTCTACTCCATCCCCCACACACCAGGTCTCTTTCTACTTACCCCAACACACTTTATATAATTATATTCTTGACTCATACTTACACAACACACTTTACTTATATCCCTGACACACACTTACCACAACACACTTTATATAATTATATTCCTGACACATACACAACACACTTTATTAATATCCCTGACACACACTTACTACAACACACTTTATGTATATCCCTGACACACACTTACTACAACACACTTTATTTATATCCCTGACACACACTTACCACAACACACTTTATTTATATCCCTGACACACACACTTACCACAACACACTTTATGTATATCCTTGACACGCAATGTATTAATATCCCTGACACACACTTACTACAACACGCTTTATGTATATCCCTGACACACACTTACTACAACACACTTTATGTATATCCCTGACACACAATGTATTAATATCCCAGACACACACTTACTACAACACACTTTATGTATATCCCTGACACACAATGTATTAATATCCCAGACACACACTTACCACAACACACTTGATGTATATCCCTGACACACAATGTATTAATATCCCAGACACACACTTACCACAACACACTTTATGTATATCCCTGACACACAATGTATTAATATCCCAGACACACACTTACCACAACACACTTTATGTAGATCCCTGACACACAATGTATTAATATCCCAGACACACACTTACCACAACACACTATATTTATATACTTGACACACTTCCCTGACTCCCACACACTCTATTCACCGGCCCAAGGATCAATGTCTTGTATAATAATCTAGGTAAGTGGATTCTATTACGGGTGACCTTTTTTTTTTTATGTGTAGCCTATACAGGAGACAAAAGGCACAGCTGCCTGTAACAACCCCCAAAGGTATAGTATAGGTAATTTATATGTTTTGGAAAGATGTCTGGTGTGCTTGTTAAGTGTAGTGAAATGAATAAGAGGAGGTGTTTGTGAGAGTTAGGTGGATTACTCTGTGTGTAGGTGAGGCACAAATGGAAACAGTAGGATAAATAAAACATGATTTTCAGCAACTCCTTATCATATGCCTAGATGTGGCCTCCCCTGGGTACTACCCTGTTCGATTGGTCTACCATATTTTGTTTACCCCTTCAATACGCTGATGCTTGCCTTTATTCTATTGTGACTTTCATTAGCTGACTATGCAATTTTGTAAAGAGCTGTAGCGGTATATTTGAGATGGTTTTTCCTCATTGATTGCTAGACGTCCTTACTGTGCTGCATAAAATTGCCTCTACATAAATGTTCAAAGTTCTCATTCTTGTCGATTACCTGATATTTTTAATGTTGATAGCCATTCCTTCAATGGTTAAATTGAAATATCTGGCAGTAATTATAATACAAAATGCATACAGTATCGTAATGCAACAACAGTAGCATCATGATATACATTAAATAAATGTGTGCAGTAGTAATATAATTTAAAGAATGGTCTTCCTTCCTCTTCTGAAACCACTCTGTGCCACATTGAGAAAGAGTGGAGCAGTTTTCGATGGTATTACGTTTTTGTCCACATTCTCATTTCTCCCATTACCCTTCCTCACTCCCAGGACTTCTCTTCTCTAGCTGATCCGACGGTTTGGGCCTGTTATATGTACCGTAATAAGTGAGCATTTAGAGTTTGAATATGTTTTTGAAATATTTGAGCATCTTTATTTGGTTTGCCCCTATACCACTTCAAGCTATAACACGCCCCCAGTTCCTCCTTCAAGCTAAATTTGTACATATTTTGGTAGAAAATTGTCTCGACCAAAGGCTGATTTCTCATAATTTGCAGGCTCGCTATTGCTCGTCAGGAATACAAATAATAAACAATATATACACATCTGAATGGGGTGAACGTTTTATAATGGCCAAACTAATCTTCCATCCCTACTTTTCATACTCCGGCACTCTCGATATCCTCTCCTCCCTCCTCTGGCCCTCTTCTGAAACCGCTCTGTGCCACACGGATAAAGAGTGGGGCAGTTTTCGATGGCATTATGGTTTTTGTCCACATTCTCATTTCTCCTATGACCCTCTCTCACTCGTACGACTTTCCGATTACGTGTCTTTATTTGGGTGGCGGGTCTTTCCTTGTCCTGGGGGTTCTATCTTTTGTAGTATATGTGATCTTGCTTTCTGTTCTATCATTTATATTATAATTGATATTACTTTCTTTATTTACAACGATACTTCACATTCGCATATACTGTATAACTAGATAATACAGTATATATAACATACATATTAAATGATCTATCAAATAAGCACATAATTATTACCACTCATTGTATTCCACCTCTTCTCCTTACCTTAATCCTGACCAACTGATATGTGCTCTCTCCCTATGCCTCTTTAGTGTCTACCCCTACTTTCCCCCCTTTCTTGACATTCCTCTAACCCACCGTGCTCTCTTTGACTACCCTTTCCATTTCTCCTCCCCCTTCTATAATCTTTCCCTCCCACCACTCCCTTCTTTCCTTCCTCTCCCCCCGCCCCCTCCTTTCGCTTCTATCCTACCACCCCTCCCCCTCTACCTCCCTCTCACTACCCACACCCCAACCCCCACCCAACCCCTCGCTCTCAAACTTCTACAACAACCCCTCCTCTGTTTTTGGCCGCCCCTTTTTTCCGGCCCTCTAGCCCGGTCTGGTCGCGACAATCACCTCCTTATGCCCCCAATCGCAGCCCAACTTATGCCGTTTCTTATATATCACCCCCCCCCCCCCCTGCCTTCCCCGTGCAGGCCAAGGAGAAGAGGAGCCCGGGGAATAAAAAGTTGGGCCTGGCGTCGTTGCAATGGGGCCTTGTATGAGCTTGTTAGCTGGTTTGGAGTTTTCGCGATTGCCTTATTATTATTATTGGTATTTGCAACCTTGTGTTTTACCCTCCCTTGATGATTTTTTTGTTTTTATTTATTTATTTTTTTTATTTCGACTCACACGACGTTATTATTCGAATATATAATACTAATATTACATACCGTAGTCAACACGTGAAATATATAAAGTTTTATTACTGTGATCGTTTTGATTACTTATTTTGTTCCTGCATTTGCATTTCTTGAGAAAATTGAATTTCAATGTTTTCCATTCACTTATCATTAACTTCATATGAATATTACTCTTTGAATATTACCTTTCCTCATCCTATCTCTACAACGCCCACTCCTCTTGCCTCTATTTCTCTCCCCCCCCCCCCCCCCCCCCCCAGCGTTCCAGGTCATGTTGTCTACGTGGTGGGGTTGGGGGGGGCTCTAAGTCACGTATGTTTTGATATTTCTGTCGCCATCATTTCAGGGGGTTAGCCCTAGTTCTACCCCTTCCCCCCCATTCCCCCTCCTCCCAATACACACACACACACACACACACACACACCTATTCCTTCTCTCGTAATTTGTTATATATATCGCCTCTAACTCTCTTGCCCTTCCCTCTATCTCCTATATCTCCTCCCCCTCCTCTCTCCCCTCCTATCCCTCCCCCTCCCTCCCCTCTCTAACCCCCACCCCCCAGTCCTAAGTCAGAGGTGTTGTGGTGGATCTGTCGCCATCACTCTAGGACCCTTTCCCCCCCCCCCCCCCCCTGGCCCCCCCTCAACCCCTACCTTACCCTCCTAGGCTTGCCCCCTCCTCCCCCAACCCCCACCGCCATTTCTTCGCTCATTTGTTATATTGTTTGGCTTTGTTGTGCTCACTCCAAAAGCTTCTAACAAATTGGCTCTGTATTCCTTCTATTTATCTGTGTGTGTGTGTTTGTATAAGCTACCCGTGTTATATATATATATATATATATATATATATATATATATATATATATTGTTACGTATCTTGATCCTCAAGTGGTTAACTTGATGAATCTAGATAGCACAGAGATATATATTAAGGTATCAGTCAGCTGAAGGCAAAACAAAAGTAATATCTAATAAAATTTCCTGTTGTTGCTTCCTTTCCTTTTGGATCTTAGGACTTAGTATCCTTTATTGACTGACACTCTTTAATTATGAAAAATACTGAAACTAATTAAAGTCATGTAGTATTTATAAAGAATTATTATTTAACCGAAGCTTAGTAGGCTATGGTTATGAACCGAATAAGTTATATCTAAAGAAGGAATTTTAATTCTATAAAAAGTCTTGAAAGATAAATATTAAAGTAAGAATATTTCTGTCTCTTACCCTTTTTGAAATGAATAGATAGTTTTCTTATGTCCTTGTATTTATATTTAATGTAATTATTCTTGGTTCTTGTCTGACGTTAATAGTATTATATTATTATTATCATCAGGATTAATATCAAAGTCACATAAAAAGTTAGATATATATTTAATAATTAGTTAAATGTATTTCTTAACCACGTAACATTGAGGTTTGATTATGAGTAAATAAAGTTACAGGATCGTTTCATAGATTCGATTCAGGTCTCACTCAAATAATATGAAAAGCAAAATATAATATTTTGAAGCAAAAGAATTTTCTTCAGCTTAGGAAATCACTAGAAGTAATATTAACACAGCCATGTTAGTCTAAGGCGATATTACTAATACGAGACAATAGCATCACCGTACTAAGCACCGTTAAGCAATGGAAGCTTAATTCAAAGAAAATGAAAGAACTCGTAAGTATTAATATAAAACAATAGTATTACTTTCATCATAACCCAATTACTTAGAGTTGCTTTAGTCCACAAGTTAGTCAACTAAAATAGTTAAGTACATAATAGCGTTAACGTTAATTCGCAATCAAATAGTTAAGTACACAATAATAGTAGCGTTAACGTTAATTCGCAATCAAATAGTTAAGTACACAATAATAGTAACGTCAACGTTAATTCCCAATCACATATCTCACTAACCAACATAACGTAAGTGTTTACACCGAACACACTTAACACACATTTATATAATCTGACTGACAGTCACAATCCCATTATAATACTTCACCCCGTCTTCCTCCAGCTGCAAGTTCACCTTCCCCAACTCCAAATGAGACTGATTTGAATGCCCACAACTCGGGTCTTATATACCAAACAATGATGGTGTAGGAACGAATCAGGAGGCGAGGGTGGTGCCGGCTCCAATCATAGCTCCTCGAGTCGCATAACAGGTGCCTGGTCCACTCACAGCTCCTCGAGTTGCATAGCAGGTGCCTGGTCCAATCACAGCTCCTGGCGTCGAACATACGTCATAGCGTCGGTCATCAAGTAGTTTGCAGAGACCCCTATGACGCACGCAGGTGTGAAGGCTAGTTTGCTGGTTTGCGGATGGTAGTTTCCCCACTGCTTCACCGTTTGGGTAGTGCGGCTCCTTCAACTCTAATTCTAACTCTTAAATTAACATACAGGGCTCCGTATGTCAGAATATATATATATATATATATATATATATATATATATATATATATATATATATATATATATATATATATATATATATATATTGGTAATCTATTAATAAGTGTTTTTATTTACAGTATCAAATTGATTGAAAATACCATTATATATACACCCATGTGGTCTTAAACTAATATGCTTCCTTCTTTTTCTCTGTTAACCAAAAATTCTGTCCCACAGTGTCTTATTATTTTGTATTAGTTATCTTAAATTATGTTCTTACGGTAAATATATCCTACTGTTTTATGCACATATATTACATATGCTTGTTCTTTCATGGAAATGCTCCGACTACCGGTACCTTTCGCCTTTTCCATATTTCAAGTTTCTTTCCCATACTTTGATTTATTTTCATCTCTGCTTCTCTCTCTCTCTCTCTCTCTCTCTCTCTCTCTCTCTCGAGCCCGACCCTCCAACAGCACTTCGCTCTCGCTGCTCGAAATCTGACCATAACTTGAGTACTCCATTACTCATCCCCTTATTTGTTTGCATGAGTTGTAGCTAAGCTCTAGCTTAACTGCCCTGTAGTTGCTTTGCATGTAATTTTGCTGTGTTTTTGACTGATAAACGTTTGTTTATCGAGACTGCTTTTGTTTACATTTGTACCCCGGTTAGTGACGACCGACGCTCTAAAGTAAACAAACTATTTGCTTGTTTCATATTATAAAGTTCTAGCACTTATTGTAGATATTTTAGCCCTCACTGTAGTTAAGTGCTTAGCAAACCACCCAGTAGTTATCTTGCATGACATTGTACTGTAGTTTTGACTGATAAACGTTTGTTTTTCAAAATTCTATTTGTCAGGTTAGTAGAGACGCCGCCGATACCAGCGCCACCTGTGTACGCATAAACAAACCCTCTTCTTGTATTTTATATATCAAAGTCTAGCCAATACTGTACTTGGTTGAACTTTTTTATCTTGGTTATCTATATAAATCGCACACACTAACATTTGTCAAGATAGTTTTAATATTGGGTTAGAATAATTTAGTTACTGTAATACTTTTTGATAGCCTATTTATTAATCGCATTTCAGATACTTGTCACCATAATAGGCCTCTCACACTCTTGCCAGGGATATTACTAACTCCATTATTATTATTATTGTGTCGACCACTGTATAAACTAATATACAGGCTTTAGCCTAACTGTGTCATACTGCTAACATAATTTTATTTTTATTTTCAGGCATAAAATTGTGTTCTATTGCTAACATATTCTTTTTGTGATCAACATATTCTTTTTGTGATTTACAGGCATTAATTGTACCATATTGCTAACCAATATTTTTTGTTACTGTACTGTATACTGCTTTCCAGTGTTCTCACTAGGCTAAATTAACCCTCTCCCCTTTTTTTCTCCCAGAAAATTTTGTAACAAATTACTAGTCCATTTACAATTTTCAGGCTTTAACTGTGTCATACTGCTAACATCAATTTTTTTTTATATTTTCAGGCATAAATTGTGTTCTATTGCTAACATATTTTTTGTGATTTACAGCCATAATATTCTTTTTGTGATTAACATATTATTTTTGTGATTTACAGGCATTAATTGTACCATATTGCTAACAAATATTTTTTGTTACTGTACTGTATACTGTTTTCCAGTTTTTTCACTAGGCTACATTAACCCTCTCCCACTTTTTTTTCCAGTAAATTTTGTAACAAATTTCTAGTCCATTTGTGATTTTCAGGCTTTAACTGTGTCATACTGCTAACATAATTTTTGTTTTTTTCAGGCATAAATTGTGTTCTATTGCTAACATATTTTTTGTGATTTACAGGCATATTAATTTTATCATATTGCTAACAAAATTTTTTGTGATTTTCAGGGATTAATTGTATCACATTGCTAACATACATTTTTTGTGATTTTCAGGCTTTAATTGTACCATTTTGCTAACATAAATTTGTGTGATTTTCAGGCATATTGTGATTATATCGTCATGGCGCCGCAACGAACCTGCACGAGTTGTTCCGGTAAATTTGGCCCTACCATGTTTGTTGATACTGATGTCCAAATTTGTAGATTTTGCCAGCTCCGAGAGAAGATTGCGGATGAATTGAATGCAGCTCACCGCAAGATCGATGCCCTGACTACGAAGCTTGAATCCCTTCAAGAATTTGCCACACTCAACGTAGGAGTGCCCTCGGCCCAAGAAACCACTACTATGTCAACCGCCATTCCAGTGCATACAGTACCGGTACCCACACCAGCAGCTACCTTAGATGTTGCAGATAATAATAATGACTCTACTCTCACTCCCCCCCAGGACAACTTTCAGTTAGTGAGAAACAATGTCCATCCCAGTACCAGTACCAGGAAGGTCATCCCGACAACATGCCAAAACCGCTTCAAAATTCTGGCTATTGACGAGGAAGAGGAAACGGAAGAAGTTCGGCTTGTGGGCGACTCCATGGTCTGTGGCCAACTAACCGAGTTCTGCGCCAGGGCACCCAGGACCAGAAAGCGATTCTGTATCCCAGGTGGCGGCGTGGACGACATTGTTGCGGCTCTGGAAGAGGTTTCCAGGCTCGCCCCCGCAAGCACTACGTACATCATCCACGTTGGATCTAACGATGTCCAACGGACGCGGTCAGAGGAACTACTTTGCAAGTACCGGCGGCTGATCAGGTCCTTCAAGGAAAAATCTAATAGAATCTTAATTTCAGGAATTGTTCCCCGGATTGATGTAGAAAACCGATTCTACAACATAGCTACCAGTACAAATCGCCGACTAGCCAAACTCTGCAGGGAGGAGAACATCGGCTTTGTCGACACGTGGGATAATTTTTACTATGATAAATCTTTGTTTTCAGGAGATGGTGTACATCTCAATGAAGTAGGAGCTGCACGTCTTGGTCGTCTGCTGAACGATGCAGTCAAGGATTTCCGTTCAAAAAACGGGGTCAACCAGACCCAAGACAGGGTAGTGCAAGTCAAATACGAACTGAAAATTCAGACAATGCACAATCAGTAACATCCAACTCTAATACTCTTAAGGTGTTTTATGTAAATGCTCGTAGCATACGCAATAAATTTTCAGATCTAAAGGAAATTGTGTTTACAGAACATTATGATATAATCGGCATTACAGAATCTTGGTTAAATACGGAAGACAGAGACTTTTTAGCCGAATATACGCTTCCTGGTTATACAATGTTTGAGAAAAGTCGGATCAATAGAAATGGAGGAGGAGTTCTGTTTTTTATAAAGGAAAGTCTTAATCCCGTCTTAATGTCAAAACCTCAAATTGCGAATATAGACATATCTTACGTACTATTAAATAATAAACGAGGAACTAAAATAACACTAGCTTTATTATACAGACCCCCATCTCAATCAGTGCAAACTGACAGTGAAATTTATGAACAAATTGCAGAAATAACTAACATACAAGATACCGTAATTCTTGGCGATTTCAACTTACCCGTGACTAAATGGGGCGATATTCTTACTTCACACTCTGGACACGACCTCTATGCTAACTTGCAAGAGAGTTCACTTTTTCAATTTGTACAATCTCCGACCCGTGGTAATAATGTGCTTGACCTTGTACTCGCAACAAAAGAAGAATTAATAGAGAATTTGAATGTTGGTGATGAATTCAGTAACAGCGACCATCGTACGATAACTTTCACTTTAAAGTTTACTAGTAACAAATCAAATAGCAGCATTGAGAAAGTCCCTAATTTCAAGAAAGCAAATTTTCATAAACTTAAATCAAAACTTAAAGAAACTGACTGGAGCTTTCTGACTAACAATAACGACATAAATACATCTTGGGAGTGTTTCACAACCACTTACCTTAAGGCAGTGCAAGACTGCATACCATCGAAAATACGGCGTCCAGGCCAAAATGATAAGCCCATATGGTGGAATAAAGATATTTCAGACTGCCTGCTTGCTAAAAAATTTGCTAATGATAGATTAAAATCCTCACAAAATGACGAAGAACGGGTGAAATTTGTAGAGCTACGACGCAAAGCCAAAAAGTTAATTAAGCAAAGTAAAAAGACCCTGGAGTTACATGTTGCGAATCAAAGTAAAACAAACCCGAAAGAATTCTATAGTTATATCAGAAAGAAAAAAGTAGTTACTTCAACTGTTGGACCGTTAGTCGGTGAAAATGGAGAATACACCAAAGACGAAGTACAAATGAGTAATGCCCTCAATACCTTCTTTGCATCAGTTTTTACAACCGAAGACCTCAGTGATATCCCTACACCATCGCCGATTCAGATTGATAATTCAGATGCTCTAAGCAATATCACCGTTACAGAGAGAGAAGTATTGAATTGTTTAGATAAACTCAAGGTAAATAAAACGCCTGGACCTGATACAATCTCACCTAGAGTTCTAAAGGAAGCTAAGGATGAGCTCTCCAAACCACTGACATTGCTATTCAATGAATCCTTGCAGTCTGGGACTATGCCTGATCAGTGGAAGCTAGCCAACGTAACACCGATATTAAAAAAAGGCAGCAAATCCCTACCCAGTAACTATCGTCCAATTAGCTTAACCTCAATTGTATGTAAAATGCTAGAAACGGTCATAAGAGACAGGCTCGTAAATCACTTAGAGGCAAATAACTTACTTAAAGATACTCAACACGGCTTTCGTAAACAACGTTCCTGTTTAACAAACCTCTTAGACTTCTTCCACGATATCTTCAACCTCTACGATGAGAGTAAAGCTGTAGATATTATATACCTTGATTTTCAAAAGGCCTTTGACAAAGTTCCCCACAAACGATTACTGCTAAAACTAAAAGCGCATGGAATACAAGACGGTGTGTTGAAAT
>JBAKBP010037909.1:0-16778 GCA_037953745.1 Lithodes maja
GTACAACATAAACAAATATCCGAAATTAAATTCCTAAATTTGACATTACATGTGTTTTAATGTAAATTCTGGACAACATTATTGCATTTTATTTTTCCTAGGAATTAAGTATATATCTTGAAGAGTTACTTGTGTTTGTATAGGTTCAATTCCCAGAAGTTCTTTCTAAGCTGGATGTAAACGTCTAATCTTAGTAACAACAGTATAACATAGAAGCAAGTGGTCTGGATGAAAGACTGGGTCCGGGGTTCTCGCACAAAAACAACTCCAGTTCCTCTCGTCACTGTCGATGCCACAGACAAGCAGGGATCGAAATGTTGGTGTCTTCGTACAGGCCAGATGACGTACTTTCATCCCAAAATGATTTCTTCTTCCGTAACCTTTTGTTTCACAGAGATATATTGAGTTAAATAATCGTGAAAGTGCCCGTTCAATGAGCAAGGTTTTAAATTTTAAACTGACAAGGAGATGCCTGAGTGAGGAATAATTAGAGATAGCAGGCAAAGCTGCCTGTAACAAGTGTCCATTCCAGTGGTGAAAGCGCCAGATTCAAGGTACGTTAGAGTCAATATGTCTGGACACAAGGAGATTGATGCAGTTTAAGTAATAGGACGGACCGATTAAAGACTAATTAAAGGAGAGAGTTCCATAGTTTATTTGTTGAGTAGAAGACAACTGAGAAAATCGGTTCACTCTTTGGTTAGATAGTTGGACAGCATAGGGGTGGGAATGTGTTGAAAAGGCTGGTGCCCCTTACTCTCCGTAAATTAGAAGGTAAAATACTAAGACCACTTTGAAGAACATTGATTATTGTAATAGTACTAGCACAGAGAGAGAGAGAGAGAGAGAGAGAGAGAATAGAGAGAGAGAGAGAGAGAGAGAGAGAGAGAGAGAGAGAGAGAGAGAGAGAGAGTGCAACATTGCGCTTGTAGAGAGAGGATTGCAGGGAATTAGAAAGAAGAGATGAATTGACGAGACAAAATTGTTTTAACTTTACCCTCTCGAGAGTGTATGGGTGAAACCTCCCCCACAAATGCAGACAATACTGGATGCATGGGTGCACTGAGCCCCTGTACAGTAAGTAGACTACAAAGTGTGCCTACATTCTCGAAGTAATGGGGCTGAATCTTGACATTTGTTTACGTTTTGAAGACCTAGAACATTTGAACCATGAATTTTCCTTTTAACCCCTTCTGTACCGGCGAATCCTTCGTATTTGATTTCAGCTATATTTAAACGATTTTATGAAGCTTAGGAAGGATATACGGTAGCTAAAAGGATTTCCTGAGATAGTCTGAATCCTTTCAACGGGCAGACGTCCTTCCTAAGCTGAAGAAAATCATCTAATAGTTGCCAGTATATATAACGAAAAGAACGTCACCAGTACAGACTGGGTTAACACGATCCTACATACAGTACTTGGAGAAATACTTAAAAATATTGTTTGAATCATAATTATAACGTATTTACATCACCGGGAGAAACAGTTAATGCCAAGCAATTTCATTTTATAAATACCTTTCATATTTATGAGCAACCTAGAAAGTGTCATGCATTTTCATTCTAATAATACCGGACATACAGTATTTATGAATACATTAGAAAGTAGTGAAACATGCACACGGATTTGTCCATTATTCCACGGTTTCAAACTCTTGGAGAACATAAATAGATATACTGTATATCAAGACTAATGTAAAATGTAAAAATATCCGCGTATGTCAACACTAGCAGAATGCAGAAATAATAAATAGTGAACTTTGTGAGTGCTGCATATAAATCCGACTTAATTCCCACATTTCCTGCATTACCATTTTTTGTATTTGGGAAGGACCATTTTCGCCGCCCCCATCTCTCCCACCTAATGAGTAGAGACCCTGTGGTATATAGAGAATTAACAATAGTGGGGAGACTGTAGGCACCAATCGATCAGGGCTAGACCCAGGTGAGGTTTATAGGCATGTGATAAAGAGTCGATGGAATCCTGTTTCATTTGCTTGGCCTCTCTTACTGATTTATTTGTGCCCTCATTTACACTGAGAGTAATCCAGCTAGCTCTCACAAACACCTCCTCCTCCTATCCACTTCACTACACTAAACATGCACACCACACTTCATTCCTCCACACCAAAATTGAATCAAAATTATGAATTTTACCCCAGCCTCGGAGTCCCCGGGGGGGGGGGGGGGGGGGGGCATTTCTATTAATTTCTGCAACATCTGTTGAACACCTTCTCTCCTCCTACAAACCTGATCTTCTCTTCCTCACCGAAACTCAGGTGTCTGTAGCAACATCCAGCAGCCCCTTCTCTGTATCCTCCTACTTTCTCTATCCTAGTTTCAAAGCCAAAGGCGGATGTTGTGCATATGTGCACAACAAACTCACTTGCTCTCGTGTTCCCGATTTCGACTCCTCTGAATTCTCAACTTTATGGCTCAAACTTTCCTGTCATTCTCTTACTAAATATTTCTGTGCTGTCTATCTTTCCCCTAACTCTACCAACTTTCCCAAATTGTTTGACTATCTAAACTCTACAGTGGAACACATTCTATCCATTTCTCCTTTCTCAGAAATCTCCATCTTAGGAGATTTCAACGTTCACCACCGCCAATGGCTCTCCTCTCACACTACTAACCAACCTGGTGAACAAGTCTACGTCTTTTCTATCCTAAATGACCCAGAGCAGTTAGTTCAGCAACCCACCCGTATCCCGGATCGCCTCGGAGATCCGCCCAACACTCTTGACTTGTTTCTAACTTCTAACCCTTCTTCTTATGCTGTCGATCTTTTCTCTCCTTTGGGCTCCTCCGACCATAAACTTATCTCTGTCACCTGTCCTATCTCTCCAGTACGGCCACCCGATCCTCCTAGCTGGCGGCGCTTGTGGCACTTTAGCGCTGCCAACGGGGAAGCTCTCCGGCAGTACTTCTTTGATTTCCCATGGAATGATTTCTGCTTCCGTGGCCGGGGACCCTCGGAGAGTGCTGAACGCATTGCCGAGGTAATCCAATCGGGCATGGAAGCATACATTCCATTCTCTTTCTCCCAGACTAATGCTATAAAATCTTGGTTTACTCACGCCTGTTCTACTGTTGTCCGCAATAAGGAGGAAGCATTAAAACGATACCAACGCCTTAAAACTCAAGACTCTCATTCTTCCTATGTTTCTGCCCAGAATCAAGCCAAATCTGTTCTTCGACTTGCCAAACACTCTTTCATCAATAATAAATGCACTGAACTATCCAACTCTAGCTCTTCCCAAGCTTTCTGGCATCTAGCCAAAAACCTCTCCAACAATTTCTCTTCCTCATCTTTCCCTCCCCTTTCCCAATCTGATGGCACAACCATCACTTCTTCCTCTGACAAAGCTAAACTCTTCACTCAAACTTTTGCTAGAAACTCCACCTTGGATTATTCCGGTGCTATTCCTCCCTCTCCACCCTCCTCTCTCTTACTTATGCCTAATATCCTAATCTCTTCTAAAGATGTACTTTCTACCCTCTCTGGGCTTAATACTAAGAAGGCGTACGGCCCGGACGGTGTTCCTCCTGTTGTTCTCAAAAACTGTGCTTCCGTGCTGACTCCCCACCTAGGCAAACTCTTTCGTCTCTGTCTATCCACTAATGTCTTCCCTTCATGCTGGAAGTTTGCTCTCATTCAACCTGTCCCAAAGAAGGGTGACCGCTCTCAACCCTCCAACTATCGTCCAATTTCTCTCATCTCTTGTCTTTCTAAAGTGTTTGAAACTATTCTTGCTTCCAAATTTCTTATGCATTTCTCTTCTCATAATCTGCTCTCAGATCGCCGGTATGGCTTCCTTAACCCGTAAACGTCGGAAAAGCTCATAAGAGGTTTTACTGGGCGACGGCGGCAAAGCTCTTAAGAGGGAGGCCTAAAAAAACAATTTAAACGCCCCCAGTAGCACTAAAAAAAAAAAAAAAAAAAAAAAAAAAAAATCCCTATACCTCATATCACTCCTCCACATCCCCTCCTTCCCCCTTTTCCCCTCCCCCTTCAATTATCACCTATTTTCCCTGTTATTCCCTAATTCGTTGGTATATTTTTGTGCTAACATTAGCAAAATGTGTGGAGGATGTGCTTACGTGCCTAGCGAGTGTGTTATACAACCGAGTGTGTGAATGAGTAGGCTCAGTGTGGCTTGAGGCCTCGTGGAGGGAGGGGTTGCCTCAATTTTCTCCATAATTCATGAATGGGCTGGTCCATCTATATTCGCAATTTTGACCAGAAAAATTATATTTTCACTTGTTTTATTGTTGTTACAGGTTACTATCTTCATAGTGAAGGTAAAATAGGCTCATATGAATAAGTAATAACGATATTTATCGTAAAATGACGATTATAGGCCTGAATGGAGCCAATATGCTCGCCCATGGGGAGCTAGTTCAATACCCCCCCCTCGCCGTTGCCTGATTAAGAGTCGCTCTACTGGTGATCTTCTTTCATATCTTACTAACTCTTGTTCATCCTCCTTTCGGGTCTTCAATGAGACATTTTCTATTGCACTAGACATATCGAAGGCCTTCGATAGAGTCTGGCACAAATCTTTAATTTCTAAACTACCCTCCTTCGGTTTCTATCCCTCCATCTGTGCCTTCGTCTCTAATTTCCTTTCCGGCCATTCCATAGCTGCGGTTGTGGACGGCCATTGCTCACTTCCTTATCCTATAAACTCCGGTGTTCCTCAGGGCTCTGTCCGATCTCCTATTCTCTTTCTAATTTTTATAAATGATCTTCTCAACTGTACCTCAATTCCCATCCATTCATACGCAGACAACTCAACCTTACACTACTCCATTAGTTTTTCAGAACGCCCCAGCCAGCAATCCCTCAACGACAAACGTAATGAAGCCATAGAACTCCTAAATTCTGATCTAAATACTATCTCCAATTGGGGTAGAGAAAACCTTGTTACCTTTAATGCTTCTAAAACCCAATTTCTCCATCTATCTACCCGTCCGGAACTCCCAGCGGACTATCCCTTATTCTTCAACAATACAAAAATCAATCCTTCATCTTCTCTCAATATTCTTGGTGTCTCTTTTTCTTCTGCTCTCACATGGAAAGACCATATTACCAGTCTTACTAAATCAGCCTCCCAGAAGCTGGGTATGCTCAACTGCCTTAGGGGGTTCTTTACCCCTGCACAGCTTCTTGCTCTGTACAGGGGCATAGTACGTCCTTGTATTGAGTATTGTTCACATGTGTGGGGAGGTTCCTCTCACACCGCTCTCCTAGACAAAGTTGAAAGGAAGGCCTTTCGTATCATTAACTCCCGTCCACTCACCAACTCTCTGCAATCTCTCTCTCTCCGCCGCAATGTTGCATCTCTCTCGCTATTCTATCGCTACTATAATAATCAGTGTTCCTCAGAGCTTTCCCAGTGTATACCACCTCCTTTACGTAGGGCACGTGGTACCCGTCTTGCAACACAATCCCACCCCTACTCTGTGCAACTCTCCAACCCAAGAGTGAAACGTTACTCTCAAACTTTCTTCTATTCAATAGCTGAGCTCTGGAACTCTCTCCCAGAATCAGTCTTTCCCTCTTCTTATGACTTAAATTGCTTCAAACTCTGTGTGTCCAGGCATTTTGGCTCGAACGTCCCTTGATTTTGGCCCTGTCACTCTTTCAACTATGGAGGAGGCACTCGCTATAGGCAGTTCTGCCTTTTGTCTCCCTCACTCACATAGAAAAAAAACAAAAAAACAGTCATGCTCAAAAGTGGGTCCTACCTCCATAATTATAACTTATATAATATTATATATATACATTGATTAATTACGGTAAAGGGGGCCTGAAAGTCAGGTCACAATTATTACAAAGCGTCTCTGTTATATCGCAGTAATAGCTTATATACACGCTACCAAGAGGCCAGGTCGTACCTGAACAGAATAATCATCAGGGAATCTAGGGCCAGGAAGCATCTAGATTCTTACTTGCCCGGGATTAGTCGTTGCAGGTAAGGCAGGTCGGATAACACTGCAGGAGGTCGGTTAACACTCGTAGGGCCAGAGAGCTTCTATGGGTCCTGAAATAACAAAGAAAGATGATGGAAACACAACACCACCAAGAGCCAACATTATCACCCTTGCCACCACACCACCGAGGAAAGAAGACACAAGCGCCACACCAACAGATGCGCACGAGTCGGCTCCATCACACCCGCACTTCCCCCAACACCAGGAAAGAACATCATAGTCACCATCAACAATCCTGGCAGCAACATAAACAAGAAGGACCGGAAGGAAGACAAAGCAAGCAAGATTTTGCATAAGTCTTACACCACCACGCGCCCTTCTTGCTCCAATCCGCACCACTGCCTTGACAGGGAAACTCAGAGGGGCTACCCAAGCCACCCCAGGCCCTCCTCCCAACAAATCCGCCCATCTTGCACTGAGAAGGAGCACCGGGAGAAACGCCACCATCATTAAGACTATGACAGACGGACAGGGATCAGTACAGTTGGAAAGCTCTTAAAACACACTTCACTGGATGGTTTTTAACCCCTACTGTACCGGAGGATACAGTAATAAAAGTCCCCCCAGTCCCAAGCAATGTGGCCAAAATGGTAAGATAGAACAACCTCCCACCTCAAAAGATGAAGGAATACTGGCTCTCCAAACCTGCAGAGGGTTGGATATAAGCTGAGAAGTGTTGCCATATCAAGAGCAGTGCTCAAACGGTTGTGGGACCAGGCACTGCCTGATACTGGCAGTTACAAGGAAAGTACATTACTGACGGCTCCCTGCCGTCCCTGGGACTGGGGAGTGACTTATCTTCTGACGGTTCCCTGCTGTCGCTGGTATTGGACGGGTTAAGAGCTGGAAGATTTGGGTTATATATTTGGTAAGTAATTAAAGCACTGGCATCAAGTTACTTATCGAAGATCATTAGATATTGGATCTACTGAGAATTATTATTGAATCACCATGGTGGCACTTCAATATTAATTCCTCGCATCGATCACCAGGAATTACTGTCGCTAGAGAAAGCTGTACTGACGTGCGCTGTAGTGGTAGTAAACCTAACCCCAATAAGGCTTGTTAGAAGTTGATTCACTGGCAGTTGACTTCTTTCTAAGTCCGGGCTCGCGAGATACTGTAGCACTGGTATAACGGCACTTTGCATAGAGTCTTTACGATACGCTTTCCTAGGCACTGGCGACAAGGCATGTATTCGTAAAAGGCCCAAATACAAACCCATCCAAAGTCCCTGGAAGACTCTTATAAAGGTCAAGGCAGTTAAATGAAGTTGGAGAGCACTGGCATCCCAACCCTCTTTTGTTAGTCTGTTAATACGATATGTATAGCACTGGCAGAACAGACTCGTATTCATTTAGGACCCTAAACCCAAAAGTACTGTAAAGGTTCTTGATTAACTACTCTTATAAAGGTCAGGATAGTTGATCGAGACAGTATAACACTGGTACAACTTTTCCTCACATTAATCCGATAATTTGTTACATAGAATGTACCGTATTCATTTAAGACCCTAAACCCAAGAGCTCTACAACATCTTCCATCCTGCTGTCATCACCACACAATAGGACCACCACCACGGCCCAAGAACCTCGTCGGAAGTGCCACGAAAGTGCAACATCACCGGAAATGCCTAGCGTCATCACCGGCCATGCATAGTGTCATCCCCCTGGAACTTATTGTGGATCCTCGATCGTGCTAGGAAAATTGTGTATATACCTAACCATGTCTGAATGTAACTCTGTATAAATATTATAGTTTCGTTGAACAAGTTACTCTATGCTTGTACTCTGTATTATATTTATCCTTTATTACCTTTGTGCATGTGTTCATGTGGTTTCAACTTCTCCAGTCGAGTAAGAACCTACCTAAATAGTCCAGTTAACCCCAGCAAAAACCTGGCAAGTTCAGAAAGCATCCAGATCTCAGGAGGGGAGGTTGAGATAAGATCCCCTACCAGGCCTGGATACCTTTCCACTTTCTAGGTGCTCTATGTCCTAGAAGAGGCACTGGGAAAAAGAACACGTCGGTGTGTGGTATCAATTAGGCCGATGTGTCCGGTCTCGGCAACAGGGGTAGGGATGCCTTCCACGGACCAATCAGAAGAGCGGCTGGTGGGTGACGTCATGGCGTCCTGATTGGTGAGGGCGTCGGTTGTGCCGGCCAATCCTGGGCCAAGCTGTGTGGGTGACGTCACATCCGGTCCCTTTGCCAGGCGCCGTCGTTTCAGTATGTGGGGGGGGGGGGGGGGTTTGAGGGGGTTTGTTTTGATGAGGTGGGGAGCTGTACCTTTTAACGGGGGGATTGTAGTAGTTTGGGGTCGTGTCCTGTAGTTGTTCACCGAGTTATTTTGGAGGGGGGTAACTGGCCCAGATTGCTGGGTTAGGGGTTTCTGTTGTGGTAAAACACCACCCCTGCCTTGAAGAAAGTCACGTCCTCGTGGCTGGAGTGTGAACTGCTTTTCTGTTGCTGTAACCAGCTGTGCCCTCATCGTCATGGGATGTGACGCCTTCTTCAGCGCCCGCATGAGTTGGGCAGGGTGCTTAAACCTATGTTTCCTCCCCTCTACCAAGGTCCACAGAACGAATTGTATAAACATCTTGGATGCTTCTGCTGGGTGCGTGGCCTGAGGTGTGTACAGTGCAGCTGCTGGGTTGTGAACTTTGACCGTCCTGCTGACTATTTATGGACCTCTGCGGATGAGAAAGTAGAATTAATCCCTAATCTACTGGGATGGTAAGATGCTCTGCCCGAGCGAGTCATTGTGTTTTTAGGGAGTACTTCAGGGGGGCTTCCCAGAGGGGGGGCAGGGGGGGGTTATGTGGATGTGGGTTGGTTGAGTGGGTGGGGTGATGGTTGGTGCAGGTTGTTGCAAAGTTACATTGCTGGATGATGTGGGGTTTGTGAGTAATGGGGATGGTTGTGCGGTCTGAGACGGCACATTGCTGGTTACGGTGGAGATTTTGGGGTTTTGTAATGAGGTACTGGGTTGAGGTTGATGTGGGAGAGGTGTGGGAAGGTTAGGTGGGGTGTCAGCGTTTTGTAGGTTTACGCTAGGTTGGGGTTTGGGTTAGGAAGTGGAAGGAATGGGGTCATCTGGTTGTTGATGAGTAGGTTGGGTGGGGTCAAGGGGTTTCTGTCGTGGTATGGGTGGTGGGGAAGTTGAGGTTCGGGGTTGGGCTGGTGGGGGTGGTGGAGATTAGTTGTGAGGTATGTTTTGGGGTGGGGCTATGGATTGTGGAATGGCGAGTTATGGGGGTGGGGTTTGAGGTTGTGAGGGGTGGGGGGTGATTGGTCATGAGGGAATGGAGGAGGGGTTTGTAGGGGTTGGGGTGGTGAAGGTGTGGGAGCGGGAAGCCAGGCTATGTTGTTTGATGGTGCATGGGGTTGATTTTTAGGGTGAGGTAGTGGTTGTTGGTTTTTATTTATAAGGACCCGCCTGGCGTGCCTATTCAAGAACACTCGCGTCTCTCCGTTGTAGGTCACCACGACCTGGTAACAGTTGGGTTTTTTCGTGATTGTCAAGGTAATGAAAAACAAAATACAATGCGAATATCATAGTTTTATCTAACTAAGGAGAGCAATGTGTATAATTTTGACACATTTTGAAACCTAGAAAATCGCAACAGGAATATTAAAATGTAATCGTCAAGCAGATAATGAAGAAGACACTTCCGAACATAACAGCCACCCAAACACACAAAGTTCTTCCTTTTTCCACTATAAAATGCCGGTCACCACAGACAGAAACAGAACCCCCCCCCCCCAACCCCTGTCAATTATAAAGTGTCCTCCCCTCCACCCTCTCGAACAATGCTGCGACTTAACCCGTGGAGCCCCGGCTAGTTTTGTATTGTTTGTTCACCAGAACCCGGCCGGTTTTCAAAAAATGGTTTTATTCCAGAAACAATAGCGAATGGGTTAGGAATGAAGGAAAAACCACGAAAAACCGCTCAAAAAGCAAAGAATGGTCCTACAAATCCCCGAAAACGTATTTTACAAGAGTAAAAAATTGAAGGCAATTACCCCAAAAAACAGGTTATTGTGCGCTCACGTGCACGCACGTGGACTTTGAGAGTTTTCAACCATCGGCACGGTTGCGTGGGATACGTACACAGTTCCCATACAAATCTGAGCCCTCTTGAGTGGCTACACCTGAGGTTACGGTCGGAGCAATTAGGGTGACTCGTCAGACGCGTCGCTGGGGCTGTGCGTTACATACATCGCCGACGCGCCAGACGCGTCGCTGGGGCTGGACGGGTTAACCTGTAACTCCATCTCTCTCTCTCTCTCTCTCTCTCGTTTCAAATCAATGTCCTAACCCCTCATCAGGGAACTTTCTTGTGTCGTTAGGGCCATAGTGATAAATACTCAATAAGGCCCCTCGAAAAAGGTAAAATTGGGGGAGAGGTGAGGGGATTCTTTCTCTCTCTCTCTCCAGTTTATCATAATATATACATGACTGGTTAACCCTTGCAAGTTGAGTCATTCACAATCCTGAGAAATTCACCTGTTAATATCAAATCAATTAAATCACTTATGTCAGATAATACCGGTATAACTATGAAGACATCATCGTGCTAAAAGGGTTAACAATTATGTTGGTTTGTCGACATGTCGATATGTAGTATGACTAGAACTCTGTATAATGTATAATGTTTCTGTACATATACAGTATGTCAATGTATGAAATGTATCCATTCATGCTCTCTTAACTCAGATTGCACTACATTATGAACTTATGATTTTACCAAATAATATGCTTGTTCCAAAAGTGTAATGGCTGTTTGAGTAGCGACGGTATATGTATAACTTTTTTATAGTGGTTAACCCTTCACAGGATGAAGGGCGGCTGTCCAATAAACTCGCCCCTTGGGCCAAAATCGAAATCGAACCCTCCACCCTCACCCCCCACGTGCCTACACCCAGCTCCCCTCCTCTAATTCTATATGAAATTCCGCGATGTTTTGTGGACTGATTGTTTCCCGTAAAAGGTACTGAATATTTTATTGGAATAGTTTGGTTCATTGACCTGAGTGGAATTTTGGAATCAAACTGTGTGTGTGTGTGTGTGTGTGTGTAAGAGAGGGCGAGGGAGAGAGTACAAATAAGTGTTTCAATTCCGTTAGGTCAGCACACACAACACTTATCGTTACAATTGACAATAACAATGCATTTGATGCCATAACCTTACAAACAAAATTCTTAACATAAACATGCACAACAATACAAAAAGATGGCTCTAGCAGCCAGATATGCACATGTAACATGAGCCGGTCAGTTATCAAACACTAGAAATATTACAAATGGAGTCCCTCAAGGATCCGTCTTGTCACCAACACTATTTAATCTATACTTGCACGACCCCAGATACACACAACTTCCTACACAGATGACATAGAACTCACATGTACACATCGAGATGCAAACACTACCGTACAACTCCTTCAACCATACTTCAACATACTACATAACTGGTTCACCACAGACTCAAACTAGTCCTAGCCAAATCTACAGCGGCCCTTCCAATCAACTGGATAGTAGAACACCACCATCGACCTCACCTCACCTTAAATAATGTAATGTCGGGTTATAATATTTATAATCCGTGATATAGTCTTTACTAAAATCCAAATATGGACTTATAGACCGTAAATATTCCCAACAGGAACACACCGAACACGTTCTTAATCTCACAATTGTGACATCTACCAGCGTGGGCAGAATCGCCTCTCGTTAGCCACTACCGCTCGCCAGGGACATCGAAATGGGCTACCGTTATCCGAGAATGTTGTTCTTTCTTTCCCTGTAATCGCATTGTCACAAACAGTCCAGTGGTGGTCTTTGTTTTCGTCTGTGACAACGTGAAGTATTTTATATCATTAGTAGAATATAAGATGCATGGTGTAAAGTTAAGGAGAAAGAGCGATAGAGGCAGCGTGGTGGTAATATGTGCGTGTGTATGTATGTTGCTGCCTGCCTCGCTCGGTGGAGTTTTTCCGCCCGTGGGCGGGCTTTCCCGCGCCCTTGATTGGCTGGCGGTTCCTGGCGCATCCCAGGGGCCTGCTGCCTTGTGATGTATCGGCCCGTGATTGGCCGACCATCGCGCCTTTGTGGGCTCCTGTGTGACTTGCCTCCTGCATGAGGACACGAGCCAGGTGGCTGTGGAAGCGGTAGAGCACCTGCCTGAGCAGCAGTGTGCAGCGCTCCAGCCCCTGCTCGGTTCATACCCCACTGTTTGTGCCGAGCACCCAGGCCTCACAACTCATGCGGTGCACGAGGTTCCGCTGGCAGGTCACTTGAGTGTGAATAGACCGTTGGCCTCGTTGTTTCAGTGGTTCACGGTGGGCGACGAGGCTTTGGCATGGGTGTCAGGTCAGGGTCGACCCATGGCTGCCAAGGGTGGTGGTCAGAATGAGGACATTGAGCAGATTGGTGAGGTGGGCTGTGGAGTGGATGTGCCCGGTCGTCGCATAGCCTCCCAATGCTGCTCTAGTAAGAGGTAACAGCCCTACCATAGACCAACTGTATCTGGCCATGTCGCTGAAGGCGCTGATGCTGCGCAGGCAGATGTAGTCGCAAGGAATGCGGGGGTGCGCATGTATGGTATCAGCGGGGAAGCCTTAGCAATTATGAACTATGGGAGTGACTGCACAGGTGGTACTGATTGTCCCTCTCATGACCTGGCTGTTCTAGGGACGAAGGTGGAGAAGGAGGGAGACTATAGTTTAGAAGCTGCAGTCTCGGCTGGGTTGTGGGAGGGCAATGAGCATGTTGTTTTTCGAGATAAGTTGCAACCTCTTGTTCCTAAGCGTCAAGAGAAGTTGTTTACTAGGCTGTGGCAGTACATTCGCATGTTTGTTGCCTCTCCAGGCCTGATGTACGGGGTAGAATCCGACATGGAGGCTGGAGACAGTGCAAGGCTCAAATTAGTTCCCTACCGTATAAATCCTGCTCGACAACCTGTTGTGAAAGCAGAGCTAGACTACTATTATGGAAAAAGGGTCTGAGGGATAAGGGATATCGTGAGTGGTCGTTGCCAGTGAGTTTGCAACCTGAGTTGAGTGGCAAGATCAGTGTGTGTGTTGATTGCAAGAGTGTGTGTGCATTATCCCTGACAGACGCCTATCCTTTACCTAGAGTTGACGACACCATAGACCGCATCGGGGCTGCCTCATTTATCACGAAGGTAGAACTAGTGAAAGGTTATTGGCAGGTCCCGTTGCCGGAAAGAGCGAAGAGAAGTGCCAGTCTTGTGATGAACTGGGCAGTTTATCAGTGCCAGGTGTTGTTTTGCTGCCGGAACACAAGTTGGATGTGTGGCATGTTAAGGGCACTATCGGGAATTTATGTAAAGGTTAAATTACATCACTGGTACATGAAATATCCCAACAAATATTTATAATATAATTACCAACGAGGTATTCGTCGATGGGTATAATCCAGTCCCCCACACACGGCTAGTTCAATTGCATGACATGTAGGAATGTTCACATAATACAATATCGATACAATGAACTTAGCTTAGAGGACTGGTGATGTAGGACTGTTGTTATTATTGTTAGTAGTTGTAGCACATGGTGAACTGTGGGTTGAGTCAGAGCCGGGGGAGGAGATGTTGACTGTATGGTGTTGATTGAGAGACTAAAGGGCCGGCGTCCGATCGCTTCGCGAAATTACATATGGCTGCCGGCTCATAATAATTATAACCCAAAACTTGGTTTCATAATACATCTAGAGCTGATGTAGATATTTATACATTACAGTTAATATTTAACCTAACTTAAGAATAAACTACAATACACAAAGAACCAGCCGAAATCGTACAAGCGATACGATACCGCCAAATTCAAATGTCCTATTGGACCAAAACCTGTCGGGATCATTACCCTATTCCCGACATATTGCCCGCCACCAAAAATGATATACAGGAGCTATATACAGAGAACAAAAAAAGGACATCGAAGTCAAAGATCACCTTGTTTGATCTTAGATCTCCAAAGATCCACGGAACTCATAGCCGTCCTCCTTTTGGGACGAGCGCCACCTGAAGCCTGAGGAGGATCATCCTTCTCATCATCAGCTGCCCCACCTTGAGGAGCACTGTCACCAGCACTCTCCTGCGGAGGGGTATCAGTAGAGACGCCAGGATCATCCGGCAGTTCTACATCCTGCTCCAAGGGATATAACCTTACGACTGGGCGAGTAGTAACCCCAGTCGAAGTTCGTATTCTAGCAACCCTTATAAGACCATCAATGCCCTGGAACAAATCGATAATCCTCCCAAGCTTCCAAAATAACCTAGGACGCTCATCATGAATCAGGACGATATCCCCGATACGAGGCCATCGTTGATTCGTCCCTTTGATCTTATGAGAGTGACGCTCGCGAAGAGACACCAAATATTCTTGGGTCCACCGTTTCCATAGATCGTCGGACACCTTGTTTACATACTGGAAGCGACGACGTGTGGCGTCAGCATTGCCGAACGTAGGGTCTTGCAGATCTTCGTCATTTACGGACGATCTAGGAAAGGTATTAAGGGTTCGTCCACGTGTTAGCATAGAAGGCGAAATGGGTAAGAGGTCATCAAAATCTGCCGAGGTATAGGTCAAGGGCCTGTCGTTGACTGACATCTCAATTTCTATTAAGATGGTTTGCAACTCCCGTCTGGTCACCAGTGCCCTTCCTAATACCTTCTTCATGGCAGATTTGACGATACCGATAGTTCTCTCCCAAATCGCCCCGAACCATGGTGCACGTGCTGGTATAAATCTCCATTGACAACCCTTTCCAGGGAGGGTAGCCACTACCTGCGGCTCATCCATTAAACTCTGGAGATATTTAGAGGTCCCGACAAAACAAGTCGCATTATCGCTTATAATAATTTGAGGGAAACCATTGCGGCCTGCAAAGCGTCGTAGAGTATGCAAAAACCCCTCACTGGATAGGTCGTCAATCAATTCAATATGAATCGCTCTGGTTACCGCACATGTGAATAGGACGGCATATACCTTTATGATATTACCGGGCGATTCTCTAACATGAATCGCTCCGGTGTAGTCTACCCCGGTTACCTGAAATGGTTCAGTCCTTTGTACCCTGAACTCAGGCAAGGGAGGTAGATCAACTGGGGAGTAAGGCTTACCCTGTAATCTTTTACAGATAGTACAGCTATTGTGGATCCCTTTAATTGCTTGTCGCATCTTAGGGATCCACCAACGTTGTCGCATATACGCCAGAACATAATTTACGCCAAAATGTAGGCAGGTCCGATGGCATTGGCGAATCAACATTTTGGTAATCAAATGAGAGGAGCTAAGGAGGACAGGATATTTAGCAGAATCAATAATGTCCGCCTTTTGTATCCTGCCTCTACACTTAATTATGCCTCCTTCCATATATAATCCTAGCTGCCTCATTAAGTTTGAGGGTTTGGCCATTCACTCCTTGCTCAGGATTTGATGTTCAGTTGGATAAGATTCCTTTTGTACTAAACATATTAGTTATGCTTCTGCTGATCTCGATTCATGGAGTCTGATATGCTTCGAATCTTCACTAAGGAAAGACCCATGAGCCCGACTTCTCATGTTGTTAATGAAACGGTATATCCATGCAAATACCCGTATTACTTGTTCATAGCTGCCGTAACGTTCCCACTCTACCAACTTGTTATCCTGATGTGTAGTACTCACATTCGAACTACTTAACACATCATCTTGGGGCCGACTCGAAGGATCAGACATGCATTCCCTGAAATCCTGAGGCCATTCAGTTGGAGATGTAAGCCATGGAGGTCCATGCCACCAAATAGAGGAAGACATAAACTGCTGTGCCGAGATCCCCCGGGAAATTATGTCACTGGGGTTATCCCTGGTGCTCACATAGCGAAATGTAGCTGTAGGAACTAAGTCATTAATCTCATCAGTGCGATTAGAAACATAAACAGGTAACACTTTCTGGCTGTGTACCCATGAAAGCGCTATTTGACTGTCGCTCCAGACATAGACGTTATTAATCTGTAGTATGTCTGCATAAGCATCCAGTGTAAACTTTATTAGACGAGCAGACAGAAGCAATGCAGTAAGTTCTAATTTAGGAACTGTAATCTTCTTTATAGGGGCTACTTTGGCCTTCGCTATAGCCAGCGTCACTTCACTACCATTGCATATGTATATGGCAGTACCGTACGCACTATTACTAGCATCAGAAAAGGCATGTAGATCCACCTGTTGACCACTAATAACCTGACGATTAAGTTGGACCTTGCAACATGTGGAAAGGTCCGACCGAATCAACCGCCAAGTATCTTGTAACTCAATCGGGAGGGGCGTATCCCAATCTAGTTTTAGCCGCCACAGTTGCTGTAAAAACATACGAGCACGTATTGTTACAGGCAGCAAAAAACCTAGGGGATCAAACAACCTCGCTGACAAGCTTAAGCAGTTTCGCTTGGTCATAAGCTCACTGCCGCATGGGGTGTGACAGAAGGATATACAATCTGTGGTAGTGTCCCATTTGTGGCCTAAAAACTTCACCTCACTATTCTCAGTAGCTACACCGTCAGAAGTAAATTGACCTTTCAAAAGATCACTATTAGTGGCCCATTCTCTTAAGTATAAATGAGCCTTGGCAAATATATCACGGATCTCCCAGCATCTCTTGAGCAATAAATCTTCATTGTCTCCGGTGCCTTGAAGATTGTCCACATAGATCCCATTCTTGATCTCATTCTTGAAGTCAGGATCTAGTCCAGCCTCCTCAAGATGACGCAAGAT
>JBAKBP010037910.1:0-16775 GCA_037953745.1 Lithodes maja
ATGTAATGTTTGAGAACAGCCGAATAAATAAAAATGGAGGTGGCGTTTTATTTTATATCAAAGAAAGTCTTAACCCGACCCTCGTGTCAAAACCTCAAATTGTGAACGTCGACACATCTTTTGTGCTAATAAAGAATAATAAAGGTACAAAAATAATACTTGCGTTAATATACAGACCTCCAGCTCAATCAGTGCAAACTGACCGAGAAATTTACGAACAAATTGCAGATGTAAGTAACTCACAAGATACCGTAATTTTTGGCGACTTTAATTTACCTGTGACCAAGTGGGGCGATACTCTTACTTCACACTCCGGACATGACTTGTATACGAACTTGCAAGAGAGTTCGCTTTATCAATTTGTTCGAACGCCGACCCGTGGTAATAACGTTCTTGACATTGTACTTGCAACAAAAGAAGAATTGATAGAGAATTTGAATGTTGGTGATGAATTCAGTAACAGCGACCATCGTACGATAACTTTCACTTTAAAGTTTACTAGTAACGAACCAAATAGTAGCATCGAAAAAGTCCCTAATTTCAAGAAAGCAAACTTCCATAAACTTAGAGCTATGTTTAAAGAAACTGACTGGAGCTTTTTAATTAACAATAACGACATAAATACATCTTGGAAGTTATTCAAAACCACTTACCTAAACGCAGTGCAAGACTGCATACCATCGAAAATACGGCGTCCAGGCCATAATAATAAGCCCAAATGGTGGAATAAAGATATTTCAAACTGCCTGCTTGCTAAAAAATTTGCTAATGATAGATTAAAATCCTCACAAAATGACGAAGAACGGGTGAAATTTGTAGAGCTACGACGCAAAGCCAAAAAGTTAATTAAGCAAAGTAAAAAGACCTTAGAGTTACATATTGCGAATCAAAGTAAAACAAACCCGAAAGAATTCTATAGTTATATCAGAAAGAAAAAAGTAGTTACTTCAATTGTTGGACCGTTAGTCGATGAAAAAGGAGAATACACCAAAAACGAAGTACAAATGAGTAATGCCCTCAATACCTTCTTTGCATCAGTTTTTACAACCGAAGACCTCAGTGATATCCCTACACCATCGCCGATTCAGATTGATAATTCAGATGTTCTAAGCAATATCACCGTTACAGAGAGAGAAGTATTGAATTGTTTAGATAAACTCAAAGTAAATAAAACGCCAGGACCTGATACAATCTCGCCTAGAGTTCTAAAGGAAGCTAAGAATGAGCTCTCCAAACCACTGACATTACTATTCAATAAATCCTTGCAGTCTGGAACTATGCCTGATCAGTGGAAGATAGCCAACGTAACACCGATATTCAAAAAAGGCAGCAAATCCCTACCCAGTAACTATCGTCCAATTAGCTTAACCTCAGTTGTATGTAAAATGCTAGAAACGGTCATACGAGACAGACTCGTAAATCACTTAGAGGAAAATAACATACTTAAAGATACTCAACACGGCTTTCGTAAAAAACGTTCCTGTTTAACAAACCTCTTAGACTTCTTCCACGATATCCTCAACCTCTACGATGAGAGTAAAGCTGTAGATATTATATACCTTGATTTTCAAAAGGCCTTTGACAAAGTTCCCCACAAACGTTTACTGCTAAAACTAAAAGCGCATGGAATACAAGACGGTGTGTTGAAATGGATAGAAAATTGGCTCAACAACAGAAAGCAAAGAGTAGTCATAAACGGTAAGGCATCTAAATGGACCAATGTAAGTAGCGGGGTACCCCAGGGATCGGTACTAGGACCAATTCTCTTTCTAATTTACATCAACGACATAGATGAGGGTCTCACCTGCACAATCTCAAAATTTGCTGACGATACAAAAATTGCAAATAGCGTACTCTCAAAAGAACAAGTTGACGATATGCAACACAATCTAGATAAATTGTCATGTTGGGCCCAAATTTGGCAAATGAGTTTCAATGCGGATAAATGTAAAGTACTACATGTCGGATACCTAAATGAGAAAGCAAACTATTCGATGAATGGCACTCAGCTTAAGAATGTAAACAGAGAAACTGATCTGGGAGTAACAATATCGAGTAACCTAAAACCGAGTCAACAATGTTCAGAAGTTGTTAAGAAGGCAAACAAAATAATTGGCTTTATAGGCAGGTCATTTGAGCATAAATCCAAAGAAGTTATCCTAACCCTTTACAATTCCTTAGTCCGCCCTCTTCTGGAATACTGCGTTCAATCCTGGTGCCCTTATTACCAAAAAGATATAAACAAGCTAGAACGAGTTCAACGTAGAGTTACCAAAATTATACCTAGCCTAAAGAACAAACCATACGAAGAGCGTCTTAGAGAATTAAATCTATTTCCTTTAACCCAGCGCAGATTAAGAGGCGACTTAATTCAAGTGTTCAAAATCATCAAAGGCATCGACAATATGAACTGTAGTAAGTACTTCACTATCGACCAATCTAATTACACACGGGGAAACGGTTGCAAAATTATTGGTAAATCTTTTAACTCGCACGAATCTAAGAATTTCTTCTTCAATCGAGTTGTCAACTTGTGGAATGGGCTTCCCCGAAACGTTATAGACTGCAGCACCGTTGATTCATTTAAATTCCGCCTAGACAAATATCTCGCATCAAACCCGCGACTGACTGCGTTTGTAAATGAATAACTTTATCCTCCCCTCAGTTACTAACCCATATGTCCCCTACTAACTTCCTAGTCCTGCCACGTTAGTGGCAGGGCAGTAGTTCCCTTTCCAATGTTCCCTTACCCACTCTAAACCACTGTTTGGACACTTGATCCTCAGTGTTTTGGAGGACAAGCAGCCTAGAAGGGTCACTAGATCTGTTGTTGCTTGATTTCCTTTGTACTCCTTTGTACTCCTTTGTACACTCTGAACCTGTTTTGGTGACTAAATGGCATTACGATAGGGCAGACTGGGAGGGTCTTCAAGGTTTCTTTATTGATATTCCCTGGACCTCTTTCTTTTCTAATGATGCACACACCACCTTGAGCCACATACAAGATTTTGTAAAAATTGGAATGGAAACTTTTATTCCTCATCAAAAGTACAATAAAAGATCTAATTCACCTAAATGGTTTGACCATAATTGTTCTAGAGTAACTGACCAAAAAGCAACAGCCTACAATGCATACACAAGATCAAAAACACATGAAGCCTTTAATTACTTTAGAAACATCAGAAATCATGCCAAAACTGTATTAAATCTAACTAAATCAAACTTTCTCCACAAGCAGGCAAATAAACTTCTAAATAATCCAAATGATAACAAAATATTTTGGTCTACTCTCAACTCATTCAAATCCAAGTTCACTACTGCTTCATCCATTCCACCATTAAAATCTCCGACTGGCAATCATGTAAGTGACCCACGAGGTAAAGCTAACCTTCTTGCGGATATTTTCTCCACCAACTCAACCTTAGATGAAATAAATCAAGATGTCCCTGTACTTAATTTTAATTCGCCTGAAATTCCCTCACTTAAGATCCACACCAGACATGTCAAAACTATTTAGCAGAATCTCTCAGTAGATAAGGCTCCTGGTTCAGATGAAATTCCTCAAATAGTACTTAAGAATTGCTCCTTGGTGCTCGCTCCTGTATTGGCAAATTTTTGCCGTCTATGTACTCATTCATACCTCATGCTTCCCAGCACCCTGGAAAGAAGCAAACATCCATCCAGTTCCTAAAAAAGGTGCCTCTTCAGATCCATCAAACTATAGACCATTAGCTATAACTTCCACTCTTGGTAAAGTCTTTGAAATTATATTAAATAATCACATAATTAAGCATCTTGAGAATAATAAATTAATCAGTGATAAGGCAATATGGTTTTAGACGATGTCGATCAACTGCAGACATTCTTTGCCTTCTTACGCATCAAATCAACCAAGCTACAGACCAACATGGTGAAACACATACAATAGCACTGGATATATCAAAGGCATATGATAGAGTCTGGCATCAATCCTTATTGTCCAAGATGTCACACTACGGCCTAGCATCATTAGTTCCACTAATTTCTTCTTATCTTCATAACAGAAAAATATGTGTAATGGTAGATGGCCTGTATTCTCAATTTCACTCAATAAATGCTGGTGTTCCCCAGGGATCAGTTTTGGCCCCAACTCTGTTCCTCATTCATATCAATGATCTCATATCTACCACTCATAATCCAATACATTCCTACGCAGATGACTCAACACTCCACAGTTCCTTCACATTTACCAATTCTTTCACCCAACCCGATCTTATAAATTCAAAAATAAACACTGCAATTTCTCTGAACCAGGACCTTTCTAGAATTAATGAATGGGGACAAAAGAATCTAGTTTCCTTTAATGCACAGAAAACCAAGTACATTCAATTTTTTAACCGACAGAATCTCACTGACTCCCATATATTTGTTAATGATGTAAATATTCCCACTTCCCCTAGTATTGACATTCTCGGTGTAACATTAACTACTAACTTGAGCTGGACACATTATGTTAGAAGCATTGCTAAGAATGCCTCTAAAAAATTGGGATTCCTGTACAGAGTTCGAGAATTCTTCACTGACGAGCAGTTGGTCGTAATATATAAAAATCATGTGCGTTCTCAGATGGATTACTGTTCACCTCTGTGGAGTGGAAGTGGAGTGGTTGCATTGAGGCAGTTGGACAAAATTCAAAATAAAGCTATTAGATTAATCAATAACCCTGTAATCACACAGGACCTTCCTACATTATCCATACGAAGAAACGTTGCATCCCTTGCATTATTCTACAGATATTTTCACAGCAATTGTTCCGAGGAACTTGCTTCAATTGTGCCGCCTCGCCACATCTTTCCCTGTAGAACTAGGGCAGCTGAGAGCGCCAATGAATTTACACTTTCTCCTCCACAATGCAGAACTTCCGCTTATCAAAATTCATTTATCCCTAGAACTACTACTCTTTGGAATTCACTTCTTTCGAGTTGCTTTCCACAAACTTACAATCTACAAAAATTTAAATCCAGTTGTTACAAACATTTTATGAATGGAGGATGCCTTTAGGCACATGGACCTTTTTGTTTTATCTGTGTTTTTCCTTCCTCCGTTCATTGTCTCTATTAAAAAAAAAAAAAATGTAATGTATAATACAGTGAAGATCACACTATAATTTAAAACAAAATTGTTTACATGATTATGAAAGATAATAGCACAGCCATATGTTTATTGAACAATATGATACATGTCCCTTACATGGCACTCACAGTTGGATTACTCAAAGCTCTATACAAAATGTTAGAAATACAAATACATAAAATACATACTAGGAATGCAAAACTGATAATATTGTCATATAATCATTGGATTTTTATATGTACCAGTACCGGTATGTACAATTATTTGTTTATATACTGGTATCGATTAAAGGAACATTTATATAATCCCATACAAATTGATATACCGGTTTGTGGGATGAATGTTCTCAATTAAATAGTTTGTGTTTTATTTAATTAGTTTAACCTGATCCCAGCTGAATTAAATAGATATATATGCTATGAAAGAATTTCGGTATGGCACTCACATTTATGGCAGTGTTTAGTGGACGGGAAAAGTGAAGGACATACGGGTATGTGTCTAGATAGCCTATATGGGTGATGCCATCCTGCTTGCATAAAGTGTGGAAGAAATTCACAGGGTTGCCACTAATTTTGATAAGTTATTTGAGATGAATTTACAAATCAATCCAATTAAATGTGTAAGTAAGGTGTACCGGTACCTCTCCAAGCTGATAGTAGTGCACATTAGCATACCGGTATACCGGTAATATATAATAATGTATGAAGAAGGGATTATTGTAGTTATGGTGTATAATAGGGGTTGAAGGTGTCTTGAATGGTTCCGTACCGTACATAATGCTCATATACCGGTACAGTATTTTGTTATACTTTTTAGTTACATACCAGTACATACATACATTGGTTTAACGTTATTTTTTCCATTAGATGCATTGTGACGGTTCAGACGACGGGGTTGCCTGTTAGTTAACCCTTTATTGGCAGCGTGCAACTTATGTCGTGTGAAAGAAATTTGGACTAAGTGGCGGTTCACAACTTATGTCGTGTGCCATTTTCAGCACGTAATGTTGCAGAGAGAGAGAGCTGAGAGGTGTGAGGAGCGTAGTATGGCTATGATCGCCGCGCACCACCGTGGTGGGCCAACTGAAGTGAAAACCACCCTTCCATCCCCCCTCACACTCGCTACACAGGGAATTATGTAGGGAAAGTACCTAATTACATGGTTTTTGCACTCGTGTTGCGCGATCGTTGCAAGAAAACCAGTGGTCGTACAAGGATGGTTGGGGTGTCATGGGAAAGCTCTGTTTATGCCCTTTCAGGGATAGATACTTGTTTTATGCTTTGGGTCTTATTTAGGCATGAAAATGATCACGTAAACAACCCTATTTAGCGTAAAAACACCCCGCTGGGCGGTACATATATATTACCGCCTAGGCCGCTCGTAAGGTGTTAAGTAGTTGGAGTGTACTGTAGTACAAAAAAGTCGCACCACAGCACTGCCCCACCAAGTGATCACTGTGGCTGATGTTGGTATAGGCCCTAGTGCTAACCGTGCCTCAGCTAGACTCAACAGAGTCCCCCTGCAGTATCTGCAACCACACCAGCCTTAACAGTGTTACAAAAAGACAGCACCATAACAAGACTCTACTGTATATTAGGCAATTGGACTAGGCTATAGAACAATAAAATCCGGCCCCAACATGCAAACACTGTTGCCGACACAGGTGTGGTGCCAAACGGCCCCCAGGTTAGACTCAGTCCCCTGTGGCACCTATCTGCACCCCACCAGCCTCGGCAGTGCCATACCAAGACAGTGCTAAGATAAATACTTTACTGTCTAGTAATGGCTGTTGATCCACAAGTCTATCGCCATCCCCCCTATTAGTCGCCTTGTACGACACACACACGCAGTAGTACTGTATGTGTGAGGCATATTCTTGTTTTCCTCCACCATTAGATGAAGGCCCCCTTACCCCCTGGGGTTAGGGATTGCATTAGTCTACCATTTACATTTCAAGTGGAAACTGAACTGACCATACCTTACAGTAATGAGATACTCGTATTGATAAAAAACTAATTACATAAAGCAGATGTACACTATAAGTACCGTAGCTTTGTACCGGTACTATATGCTAATGGATATCACAGATGAAAGATCGATATATTTTCTATTTACAGTAATATGCACAGTATGCAGACTAGTTCCTAACATTGTTATCACCATTTATGTTATTGCAAAAATTGGTTAGGTTCAATGAAAAATAAGTACGGTAAAAAAAAATAAGTACCGGTACATAAAATGTTCAGTATATAGTTGTTTACTAATTATTTAATTATATACATTAGTTTAAAGGACTAAAGTTTTAAAATTAATTATTTGTGTTGCTGGTGTTAACAATAATGTTGTAACCTACTACTGTTTGATGATGTCATAACAAAGGCTGTCAAGATAACTAGTTACCGGTAACCTACTGTACTAGTAAATAGATTTTACCCTTTTGTATTGACTAATTGACCTGACCTCACCTCAGGGAGTGAGGAGGCCTTCATCTTATGGTGAGGGAAAACAAGAATATGCCTCACACATCCTACTGTGTGTCATACAAGGCGACTAATTAGGGGGATGGCAATAGAATTTTGGACCAACAGCCATTACTATGCAATAAAGTTTTAATCTTAGCGCTGTCTTTTTATTGACTGCCGAGGCTGGGTGTGGTGCAGAAAGGTGCTACAGGAGACTTTACTAGTAGAGTCTTACCTGGGCGCTGTTTGGCACCACACCACCGTCAGCCACAGCAGGGTGTCATACGAAAGCCAAGTTCTTTCTTTTTAGCCGTCCGGGTGGCTCAGTTGATAGCGTCAGTGCTTCATATTTTGCAGTCTTGCGTTCAATCCCCACTCAGATTGAAAAGTTTTTTCTGAGACATAGCCGACGGTTACTGTCTCCCCATGAGCAAGAGGGATGGGTAATGGTCTCTGGTTGATTAAAGATGTGTCAAGCGCTTGAGAATCCTCAAAGGAGGAGATACGGACGCTATATAAGTAACCAGACGATTATTATTATATGCAAAGATAAAATTGGGGTTTATAGTTCAAATTATGCCTGGAAGTGATAAAATGGCCAAAACAATACTACAGTAGGCCTACTTCATGTTAATTGTCTTGTATTCCTCCTCATATTCATTCAAGCCTTCAAACAAAATTGTTCCGGTTTGACACCCTGGGCCACAGTGTTTGCATGTTGGACCAGTGTTGGGGCAGGACTTTATTGTTCTGTAGTCCAAGTTGTCTAATGTAGAGTCTCGTTATGGTGCTGTCTTGTCGTAGCACTGTTAAGGCTGGTGTGGTTGCAGATACTGCAGTAGAGACTTTGTCGAGTCTTGCTGAGGCGCGGTTAGTACTACCGGTATGCCAACATCAGCCACAGTGATGGCATGTTGGGACAGTGGTTTGATGGGACTTTATTGTACTACACTCCAACTGCTGAAAGGCAACCCCGTTTGAGCCGTTACAATGTATGTAGGCTAATGGAAAATTACGCTAAACCATTGTACGGTTTGTATGTATATATTGACCAAGTATGGTATATAATAACTATACAGCTGTAAGAAATATATATTTCAAGTGTGTGTACCATACCATATCTGAATAAAGTAGAATTTGCAAATTTAGTTGTTCAGTGTCAGCGGCCTACCGGTACCGAAACTTACCGGTTATGTATTCCTTTACATATATTTTATAAACTTAATCTTGGTACCGGTAACTTTTGAAATGTACGGTACTGAAATATAAAAGGTACAGTATATATCGGTACTGTATATTTAGCATAAACATAAGTAAGCCTACATAGGCTAATGAACAGTCAGAATGGTTTGACTTGTGGGATGAAAAGGTCTATCCTTATGCCCCTTTCACACATACAGGACTCGGGCGCCGAATACAGCAGAGTAGCGTTTTTGTCCCCCGACTTTTGGAGCTGGCTCGGTATGCCGCATCCAAAGGACTTCACCAGACTACAGCCGCATACAGCCGACGTTGTCGTCTTGACTCCGGAGAAGTCTTGAGACTCGAACCGACCAAAAAAATAACGGTCATTTTTACATGCCGACTTCACCCGCATCTATAAGACTTCAGCCGATCGACTCCAGAATACAGACGATCAACATCAGAGTCGAACCGCATACACCCGCATAAAGCCGACACACACAAGTTGTGTGGCCAGCGGATGTATAAAAAGGGGCGGTCTAGCAGGGCTGAACATCATTACAGTCGACTCCACCGTTGCGTCAACAGGTACGGTGACACTCTACCACACAACATGGATGCGCACGTATTCATTACACCCTCCCAGCGCCAAAATATAGACATATACCTGGCGACCATGTCCATGGATTTAACTCTCCAGGTTGATCTGTTGGCTCTGAAAATAGCCATTAAACAACGAAGGAGGAAGAGGAGGTCAGTGTGGACGCGGAACTGGCTCCTGCGGCGGCCAATGTATGGCCACTACGAGAATATCATGCATGAGTTCATGCGCGAAGACCACCGCAGCTTCAGAAACTTCACCAGGTTGGACGTGGACATGTTCTGGGAAATGGTGGAGAAGATAACACCCAGGATAGAGAGACAGGACACCTTCTGGCGGAAATCCCTGAGCCCTGCCCTTCGTCTCGCCATTACCCTGCGCTACCTGGCGACTGGTGATTCATATCAAACACTCTCCTATGATTTCCGCGTCGCCCATAACAGCATTTCACTGCTGGTTCCTGACATCTGTGAGGCCATCTACCAAGAATACCACCCTCTCATTCTGCCATGCCCCAAGACCCCGGAAGATTGGAAGAAATGTGCTGACCTCTTCGAAGAACGCTGGCAGTTTCCACACGCCGTTGGTGCTATTGATGGTAAGCACATAGCCATTCGCTGCCCTGCCAATGCTGGGTCCCTTTACTATAACTACAAGGGATTCCACTCTATTGTGCTTATGGCAGTTGTGGATGCTGACTACAAGTTCCTGTACTGCGATGTGGGTGCCACTGGTTCGGGGTCTGACGGTGGTGTCTTTGCACAGACACCTATCAGGGCCGGCCTGGAGAACAACACCCTGGGACTTCCGCCTCCTCAACCCCTACACACTGGTGCCAGGCCTGTGCCCTACTTCCTGTTAGCTGACGACGCATTCCCCATGCGACCCTGGCTACTGAAACCATTCCCACATCGCTCAACGAACATGGGCGAGATGATCTTCTCCTACCGGTTGTCCAGGGCTCGACGGGTGGTGGAAAATGCCTTTGGCATCTTGGCTAACAGGTAAATATCTTTTAATTTTGGTGGGGTTAATGCCATTAATAAGGCTATACACTTGCATTGCTAACTAATTCTCTTTGCAGAGGCAGGTATTTGATAATAACCATGTTTTGTGTCTCCCTATTCTACAGGTTCAGATGTTTGCTCACCACCATTCCCCTGCAACCCAAGAGAGTGGAGTCTGTGGTGCTGGCATGCTGTTGCCTACACAACCTCATCCGTCGCCGTTTCCCCAGTCACCACCACGTTGGCTTCCTTGACAGGAAGAACCCACTCACCCACAGGGTGACGCCAGGGTCTTGGAGGGATGGTGACCAGTTGGAGCCGCTCATGCCACTGACCGGAAACCAGGCTACTAATTACGCAAAGGAGTTGCGTCGCTACATGGCAGACTACTTCACATCAACCCGGGGCAGTGTGAGCTGGCAGGATAGCCGGTTCAGTGACTCATGAAGGTACGATGATTGTGTGTATTTTAATGTTATATTAACTGACCTAATTTGCAGCTCTTTCTAATTAAATCATGCGTGCCATTGTCCATATCATTTGCAAATTTTATATGTTCATATGTTTCTTATTAATAATTATTACTTTCATTTTCACTTCTCTTCAGTCATTTGCTTTGGCATATTATTTCATTATTCAGTATTTCCATGACATTCAGTAATTTATTATGTAACTGTCATGCGTCAGTTATATTTTATTATTATATATTCATATTTATACGTATCAGGCTATTACTTTCTTGCTTTGTTATTGCCGTCGCGGGCATTTGTATATGATGAGTGTATATTAATTTTAGAAAACATATATTATATTCATCTATATTTTCAACATCTATTATATTCATCTATATTTTATTTAGTGGTCACTTTTGTGAATGAATGTCAAGTCGTAAATATTTTCCTGCCATGTTATTTAAGGACATATTTTTGGGTATTATTACTAGAGACTATTTTCAGCAAAGATAAGTATTATTTATTGTTTCATAACATATTACTGGCATATGGGATTGGAATTCTAAACACAGTATTCACAACAGAATTTTATTTTAATCTTTACATGGTACGGAAATTCTCTACTGCCCCTCGTGCTGCGGTGTGTGTAGTGTTGGGTTTGGGGAGTCCAGGTTGAGACTCACATCAAAGAGTTGCCTCTGAAAACTTCTCCCAGGTGTGGCGGGCACCGCGAGGTGTGTCCCATATGTGGGGGTGGAGCTGCCCCACAAGGTGGGCGTAAACTGTGGGGCCGGTCCAAGAGGTTGGCCCAGGTGTGGAGTCAGCTGTGGCACACGTTGTTGGTATACCTGTGGCGCAAGTTGGACGCTGACGGAGGGTTGTGGAGGTTGGACGGGGGGTGGTGCCGCACTCGCTGGGGTTGCAGTTGCCCCCGAAGCCCGTTGCCGCGCCATCTTGTCCATCTGCAGCACGTAGGTTGTCATCTCCTGCTGAGCCGTGTTGCAGTCATCGGCAGACCACTCATTCATTACTTCCGCAAGGTAGGCAACGAACGCGGAAACATGAGGCTTGAGGCGTCCACCTCCTGTCTTCACGCTTTCCCGGAGTTCACTGACGTCCTTGCGGAAGGCGGTCACCGTCTGCTGTATCTATAAAGAGAGATGTCCAAAAAGTTGATTATTATCAGACAGTGTCAGGATAATTATGCAATGCACACTCATAAATAACATAAATCTCCATCTGCATTCCAGATTTCTGTAAGATATGTATTAGGAATATTACATAATAGGTACATGTTAATAAAATATGTTTAGTTTACATCATTAATGAAGTTAGTAGCGCATGTCAATATTTGCCTTACCGTGTCAGTGGGAGTGGCGCATTCGCAGTCCAGAGCAACTCTTCACATTATATAACTTGTCTTACCTTTCCACACCTTACATTCATTTGTTTGCATATGCACATTTCTATAATTTTTCTCACCTCTTCTATTTCAGCGGAGCTGGTTGAAGCCTTCTGCCGCTTGGTGCCTGTTGTTGTGCTGTGCTGGGAGGCCCCAGACGCAGAGTCCTCGGCCTCTGTCCTGGTCTCGAGTACAGGGTCGTCCAGCTCAGGCGCATCATCGTTGGCGTCGGATGAGGCATGCTGTGGGAACTGTTTGTTTGGGTGAAAACAAGAAGATTATTTTATAATGGTATGTTGTGATGCGGCCTGGTATATGAACTGTGTTATCGGAGGAAAGCAGATATAATATTTTTACTGTAATGTGGTGAGTCGGGATGTGTTATAGTGTAATTAATGGCATTTGGGGGTAGGAGTTTGGTGTTGTAATGATGTTAATAAATAATTATTAATTAAAATAAAAAATCTATGGAGATTGTTTCATTGAAACCACAAAACATGCATAACATGACAGCAAAATCTAACATAAACACTGCCTTAAGGGAATAATTGGAAATGATTAAATAAGTATTGCTGAATTTGAATAACATATATAATAAACACTCACGTTACCGGTGCTACGGGGCTTGTTCCGCACAATGTGACCCCTGAAAAAAATGCCCTGTTCAAGGATCCACTGATCACGGTCGCTGTACCGTATTTCTGCCCCAGCACCACTCTTCCTTGCCGTTAGTTTTCCAAACCTGGAGCGGATGTTGTCGCACCAGGTCCTCAGCTGAGCACCTGTTTGCAAGACAAAATCACATATAATAGAAACGTATATATCACACAACAATGTCTATATATCACCCAATATTACAGGTATCTACCCAGGTAAACAGTGTCACTATTCATCACAACACATAAAAATGTGTACTAACACAGATAAACAACGTAAATATTAATAATATAACATTTCACGTATCAATATGGGAAAACTTACCTTTTATTGGAGGGGTCAGAGTCTTGGCCTTCTTCTCAAACAGGCGCCACTTCCGGTCAGAGTCCTTGAATTCTCGGGCCTGCTTGTCATACATGAATGTATGTGCCCGCAACCACTCCATCACGGCGACCTCGTCTTCGGGGCGCAACACTACCCTCGTTATATTTCTTTTAGACTTGACGCCGTAGATAATCGCATCTGGGGAGGCCTCGTCACCCGTCTCGATGTCGATCTCCTGGATGTCATGGGTGTCCTGGGTGTCCTGGGTGTCCTGGCTGCTCCCTGGCGGTAGCATGCTGGTTTTGGCGGGAGCTGGTGGCGGTGCTTGCCGCTTGGCAGCGGGGGGGGTTTGGCGTGGAGGCTGGCTGTCTTGGATTACCTCCATGCTCTCTTCCTCACTCATCTGGGTCTCGTCTCCAAAGAAGTCTTCCAATCGGTTGTCGTCTTCTTGCCTCTGGATCTTCTGTGGACTCTGCGACTTCCTGGTCTTTGGTGTTCGACTGGGTCCAGGCATGGTGTAAAGGCGGTATAGGTGAGCGTAGAGGTCAGGGTAGAGGCGAGGCGAGGGAGAGGGTGGTAGGTGTGCGTCGTTGGTGGTCTCATTGAAGACTGTTGGGGAGTGCGCTGCCTGGGGCCTATATATATGGGCCGTGTTGCCGTTCTGTTGGGAAAAATGTCTAGTATTTCTTGTTAGCTGGATGCGGCTGTTTTCTGTTCGACTTTTGTGTTGTCCGTTGGAGTTTTCTGTTGTCGGTTACTTGTCCGGTCAAGTTGGCTCGACTCTTCTGCCACATTGGGTTCCGGGTGTTGTCATACGTCTGCACTCCTGTCAATGTGGTTGGAGTCTGCTGTATGCGGCTGCATGCGGATGAATTCCGCTGTTGTCTGTTGTACTCGTATAACTCATATTTTTGCATAATTTTTAATTTTTTTATGCAAATATATGCAAATTTATGCACACGACTTCAGCAGACTTCAGCAGACTTTTGCGGTTGTACTCGTGTCCGGCGGCTGTACTCTGGTGTATGCGGCAGTAGTCTTTATGCTACACATGAAACACAATTCGAGCCGATATACACAAGGACTACAGCCGCATACAGAAGACTTGGTACGACTAGCGCCGACTAGAGCAGACTACTCCCCGCATCCACCAGACAAATTTCAAGTCTGGCCCAAATTTCAAAACTGACAAACATTTTCTTCGCGGACCGCGACTTGACACGCATTGCCCGGACTTCACCAGACTACAGACGACTACAGCCGCATGGGTAGTACTAGGTGCCGACTTGGTGCCGCATGCAGCAGAGTCGCTACTCGGCTGCATTAGGCTGCATTCGGCGCCCGAGTCCTGTATGTGTGAAAGGGGCATTAGATAAAAAGTAATGACCGTCTTAGAAGTTGATGACATCGTGTTCAGATGTGGTAGTGCCCACTTCCCAAATATATTTGTCCACAGTTATTGATGAAACACACTAAAATATGGTGTTGGTAGAAGACAGACACTATAGTTTGAATAATTAATAATATACAGTACAGTATATCATTAAAAATGTTGGTTACGGTATCGTTCTGTACTGTGGTATCGTTCTGTACTGTAAGTCATACATTGTAAGACTGATAATAAAGACTGCTTGGAACATTGACAATTATTGATTAAACAAATTAAGAATGAATAAGACTTTGTATTCAAATTATTAAGACCAGAGTAAAGATAGTACATCGAGATAAAAACAAGCTTACATGCTACGGAAATACGTAAAAATCGTCCGAATTCACCCCAGTTTACGGTATCCCACATTCATCCTCACACACTATAGCCAATACAAGCTAGATACTATAGTGAGTTAGGATGGACAGAGGACAAGGGATATGACGAACAACGACATCTTTCTTCTTTATTTTGGCCAGACGTTTCGCGACTTTCGTCATTATATAATGACATCATCAGTGAAATCTAAAATCAACGAAAATTACTATTAAAACATAATTTAAATTACGTGAAGCAATAAATCAAAGCATAATCAATCACAAACATACTGTACGGTCGAGGTTAATAAGTGTTGTCAGATATTTCACAAAGTTTCGGACACTGACTAATACTCTGAGGGATAAGCACTTTTTCCAGTAGCTATAAAGATACCAATAACACTTTTTGAGCGAAAACCACTGGAATCTATGACAACACTTAATACCCCCGATTGTAGCCTACATACATTGACAAAAAACGGAAAAAATTTTGTCAAATACAAAAAACAAATAAAATAAATACATCAAATCAGAGTACACTCGCGACCTAAAATATATTGAGAGGGGCAGCAGACACAGTGTTGTTGAGTGACGGTTTATGTTTATGAATGTAAAGGGATTCTAAAATCATTAAATCTGTATTATTGCCATGGTCTAGTATACTAAAGTTACTAGAATCCACGCTTGTACCACAATCAAAAGCATGTTCCCTTACCGCTGAGTGAGAAGGGGACTGGAGACTGGAGAGGCCGGTCCGTCCTGCTCGACTGACCCTTGTGTTCATCAATTCGTGACTTTATTTTATTCATTTTCATTCTGTCTGAATTCACCCGATTTTTACAGAAATTACAAATATATATAATTAAATACCGGTACCGTACCCAGTTACGGGAAATAATATACGCAGAGCCCTGGCGGTTGAGTGGAGAGCACACTCACGTGTGAATCTGCTTGACCTGGGTTCAATCCCAGCCAAGGCGGACATTTAGTGGGTGTGGTAGTACGTCCTAGCATGTATATCATGTTCGCACCCAGTCGGGGGACACCTCGATGATTTCGCCTACACAGACTAATAACATACACAACAAAGCCATTCCAACACGTACCGGTACTTCCTCTATCTACAACACCTCGTCTCTACTATCTACACTTTCCCAGCCGTATGGTCCTAGTGTACTGTCTGATGGCGTAATGGAATTCCAAATGTAAGACATGATGTCAATTCATTATTTTGTACTTTCACCGGTACAGGTAGTATATTTGGCTAATAACTATTATTTATAATTTATTAATGTACCGGTATAGCTTGAAGATCATGAATCAACCTGTATGTTCCCCCTGACAGTTTTTAAGTGCAGACACTGCTTTGAATGACAGATTGGTCACACTAGTAACCTACATTTTCCATGTGGCAAGATGTATACACTATTTAAGACTGGAAAACTTATACCAACCCAAATTCAGAAAACCACTTGAAGGGAATGCTACAGTAATCTGCTTGCCAATCTGAGAAGGCCAAACTACCTGTCTATAAGATGAACTACGGTACGGTACCGGTACTCCATCATTGCAAATATATAAACCTACCGTACCGGTACTGCTACCCGGCCTAAATTGAAATTAGTTTGTGCTTGTATGCAGAGCTTTACTGATTTACAAACCATCAATGCCTATCAAAAAGATGAGCTTCATTAATTTATCTCAGTACGGAACATGGAGACACCTATATTTTACACACTTGAATTAGGCTAGCTGTAAACAGTGCATTTCTGCATGCTGTGAGAGCACAGTTTCTAGTACCGGTATCACAAGACAGTAAACCTTTGTTTG
>JBAKBP010037911.1:0-16774 GCA_037953745.1 Lithodes maja
GTAGTTGTGGGGCGGTCGCCTCTCTGGAGTCCGGGAAGCCCTCGGGGATGGTCTGAAGAAGGGAGGTATACTCGCTGTCTTGTTGGCCGGCAGATTTAAGGTCAGACCATGATACAACTGGGTCAGGTATGGCGGCGAGCATGGTGAGGGAGGCCAAGGCAACTGAGTGGATATCGAGCTCACTGGCGGCCGCACTATGCACATCATGGGCGTCCGCGGAGGGCCTGGTCGGGTAGCGGGAGACAGCGTCAGGGCCGCGGTGCCATTTGCCAGGCGTATGTTGAATGATGAACTGGTATCGTAGGGTACGTTCCTTAATTTTGAACAGGCGAGGGTTTGGTATGTTGTCAAGGGACCGGTCGTTAAGGATGTGCAGTAGAGGTCTGTGATCCACGACGACGACGAGGTCAGGGCAGCCCAGGACAAACATTCTGCATCTGTCAAGGGCGTCAGCCACTGCTAAAGCCTCGCCTTCGACGGGTGCGTAGTGGGACTCCGCAGGTGTGGTAAAACGGGAGCCGGCGAAGATAAGTTTCCAACCGACCTTGCAACAGGTGGGGGCAGATGCGGTGGGGCAGGAACAATGTTGTTGGAGTAGGAGGAAGCCAAGGCCGGTTTTGCTCCAGTCTGTGGCGAGGCACGTGGGTCTGCCGATCTCGAAGGAGCAGACCCCTTCCTCAACCAGGTGTGTGATGTGGTCCTTAGATGTGGCAAAGGTACGGTCGAGTGCCTCATCCCAGTGGAAGGGGGTTTTGGACTGCACAAGTTCCCGGAAGGGCGCCATTTCCGGTTTGATGCTGAAGGCCCAGGCGACCTGTTCAACGAGACCAAACCACGACCGGGCTCCCGTGATGTCTGTGGGCGTGGGAAAGTCACGGATGGCCTTAATCATGGACGTGCATGGCTTAATTCCAGTGTCTGTGATGGTGAGTCCGGCAAAGTCAACTGAAGGGGCGGCGAAGGTAAACTTGTCAGGGTTGAAAGTGACACCGTTGGTTGCACAGAGGGCCAGGTAATCAAAAGTGTGCCAAAATGCCTCCTCGACTGAAGAGTCCCACAAAAGGGAGTCGTCGACACACTTCACCTTACGAGGGACAGCCTGTATGATTGCGTCGAAGCGTCGGGTATAGGCGTCGCCAGCTGCCAAGTAGCCTTGAGGGGCCCTGATATACCTGTAACGCCCAAATTCTGTGATAAAAGTTGTAGCCTCCCTGCTGGATTCGTCGAGTAGAACAGCATGGTATCCATTCCAGGCGTCTAGGACCGTCTTACGAGTGCCTGCAGGGATGGATTGGGCCAAGTTGAATGGGCTCGGGGTGTGATGTGTCTCCCGAAGGCAGGCGTGGTTGAGTGCCTGCAGGTCAACTGTACGGCGGGGTTGTCCAGTTTTCTTGGCGACCACCACCATCCTAGAACACCAGGTAGTAGGGGTACCGATGGGGACAGGCTCAATAATGCCCAGTGCGACATCCCTGTCGAGATCTGCTTTGACCTGGGCCTTCCAATGATGTGGTATAGGGGCAGGGGTGTGCACGGCACGTGGAGATGTGCCAGGCTTGATGTGGATGTGCATGGGAGGGCCAGACATCGTGGGGAGTGGGCCGCTGGTGGTGTTAAATGCTGAAGATGCAAACTGTGACAAGAACCAGTCACGAAGGTCAGACAGGTGCAGGTCGTTAGGTGGGAAGGGGAGGGAAGTAGGCCGGTGTGGTGGAGGGGTCCTGGTCAAGGTGGGTGGTGGTTGGGCTGTGTGGGCGGCCATGCAGGGGGTAGGTGTAGGGAAGTCGGGAGGGATGATATGTAGTGCCCTACAAGCTGAAATGCTAATAAATAACGGTGACTGTGCCTGAATAATAAAAATATCATCATCAGTAGTGTAGGGGGTGCCGGCAACGTCAGTGGCGGTAATGGTAGTCGGCACATAACCCAGGACCTGGAGAGTGTGACCCCCCACGGCCGTGATCCGTTGGTGTGTAGGCTGTAGGTGGTGGCGTTGGAGGCCCAGTGCCCGTAGTAATTGCAAACCAGCCACAGATACTTGGGCACCCGTGTCAGGGTGGGCCGTGACGCTGGTGGGGTGAGAGTGGGGCGACATGGCAGTAGAAATTGTAATGGGCAAGGAGGGGAGCCGTGCGGGTGGTGGTTTGTTAACAGCCTGTTTGATAGTACCAATGATAACAGCCGCGGATGAAGGTGAGGGCGTGGAGTGACAAACTGTGGAGTAGTGGTTGAGTTTGTTGCACGACGGGCAGGTCTTGCCCCAAGCAGGGCATTTGGATGGGCGTTCGGCTCGAGAGTGTGTGGATAGGCCGCACCCACTGCACTGGGAAGAGGTGGATTTACAAACCTTGGCAAAGTGGTTAGGTTTATTACACGCCGTGCAGGTCTTGCCCCATGCAGGACACTTCGAAGATCGTTGGGCTTGTGAATGTGAAGATAGGCCACACCCGGAGCAACGTGTGGGAGATGAAGTGGGGCCGACGTGGGGAGGTGGTGGGGCGGGCGACGGGGGCTGAGCAGGTTGGGCGGGGGGCTGGATAGGGGCGGGGCGTGGGTAAGTACTCTTGAGACGCTGGTATGGTGATTTCACAGCATGTACCCCCGGTTGCATTGCCGTCTGATCGAGTGCCGCAGATTCGAACCCCACACAGTAGTTGATAACATCTTGTAAGGTAGGTAGGGTGCGGTCTTTAGTTAAAACATCTTGCTGAAGGGACGAATCACTAATCCCGATAGTCACTTGGTCCCGTATGTGCTCGTCAGAGACATCAGTGTGGCAACAGGGGCAGGTAAAGCCACAGTCCAAAGTGGCCTCCGTAATACGTGTGACGTAGTCCCGGATCTGTTCAGTAGGTTGTTGGAGAAGAGACCGGAAGTGGTGGCGAGCGGCTGCGCGGTTCCGTTGTCGGTGGACGAGTTGTGTGATGAGAGTTGCTAGGTCGATTTCTGGCAATGAGGAGAACGCCTGATTGTGAGCAAATATGGCGCTCTGAAGGGCGGGGTCGCACGTCTGGTAGAGCTCGATGGTAGCCTCGTGAGGTGGTAGGAGGACGAGCCGCTTGTAGACCTCCCAATCAGCCCAGAATTTGCGTAGGGCGTGTCCCGGCATATGTAAAGCGGCCTGGGGCCGCGTAGGGGCAGCCCGGCGGGGCGGGGCGGGGCGTGGCTGGGCTGGGTAAGAAGGGACTTGAGGTGGTGGTGGTGGTGGTGGTGGAGGTGGAGGTGGTGGTGGTGGTATGATGATGTCATGCGCAGAAGGGGCTGCGCCGTGAGGGTTGGTGCCAGCCGTACGATAGCCAGGGGGGGCATAATGGCCGCCGTAATACCGACCGTCGCTACCGACACCAGTGTGGGCCTGGCCGTCAGTTGGGGAGGGTGTGGGATGTTCGCTCTTGAGAGGGTGGGTAAAGGGATTAGTCATGTTCATATTATGTAATAAAGACATGTGGGGAATAACTGGCACATGGTGGGGCACTGAGACATGGGCAACTGGCATATGGTGGGGCACTGAGACATGGGTAGCTGGCATATGGTGGGGCACTGAGACATGGGTAGCTGGCATATGGTGGGGCACTGAGACATGGGTAACTGGCATATGGTAGGGCACTGAGACATGGGGAGATGTATGAGGTGTGGGTGTCTGTGTAGAGGGATGAATAAGTGTATCACTGGTGGGGTGTGAGGCAAAGGATGGGTCAGCCTGGTGGGTAACATTACTGGCCTGGGGCTGATGTTGTAGAGGCTGGTGGGGCTGGAGATCCTGGCGGGGCGGTGGTGGAGCTGTCGCGGGGCGATGTTGTAGATGCTGCTGGTCCTGGTGATGCTGTAGAAAGGTGGCGATACTCGATTGGAGGGCGTCGATCCTTTCATTCAAGTAGACGATGGATGGGTATGGAGACAGGGCATCGGGTAATGAAGGCTCGACCGGTTGGGAGGTAGATGTAGCCGGGTGGGGACCGCGTGGCGGCAAGCCGGCTTCCACAGCCGCTGCAGCCTCAGCTAGGTAGTGCAGGTTCTCCATGTAGGTTCAGATACTGATATACACTGCGCCATATAATAAAGATGAATGGAGATATAACACCAGTACTCTTCAATCCTTTATTGGCTAGGGTTGAGTACAGGAGCGCCGAGACGCTAGTTGGTTCTGTCAGAGTCTGGTGTGAACTGAAGGACTTGCTGCCTCCACAGGCCTGGGTGCCAGAGGCGCCCGCAAGTCTAAAGTGTCTGTGGTGCATATGGTGTTGGACAATAGTGGTGTATACATTATTATTATACTTAGGGGGTAGTGCTTGGACTTTGGTTTATGCATTTATGTATTAATTTAATTTTGAGTTTCCTCGCTAGACATCTGTTAAGCTATAAAATGCACCCCTTAGACCCCCTTTCAAGACTGTTCACTACTTACTCGTCTTCAGAAATGTTTTCGACGCACTGTCAACCTTCATATACCGCTGGTAACTGCTGGTAATAAATATTACTGCTACTAATATTAATATTACAGATGTACAGTTTGGGTAATGTTTCACGGTAACATGATGCAAGGTCACTGATGATAGTATAACTACACTTTCACTGATCACAGTCAATATTTAGAATCCACATAACCTTTAAGGTACAGGTGCCGGAGGTGTTCATCACTCTGTCTGCACAACCAAAACACTGGGTGTAGTCCCTCCCAATGATTTCAATACACTATCATTGCACACTTGCAAGGCTCTGTCTGTATCGTAGGTGTCACTTAATTATCCTCTTCCATATCAGATATTGTGCAAAATTATATATCCATGGCACTGTAGTCGCTGCATTAACGCGGAATTAGAAGAAAAAACCGGGGCTCTAACCATGGGCAGCTACGGTGGCGCCATCAGTAGTAGTGGTGGTAGTAGTAGTAGTAGTAGTAGTGGTGGTGGTGGTGGTAGTAGTAACAATAATAGTAGTAGTACAGAGGACACACAACAAGGACTAACACGGTATAGTCTCCACTGTCGTCCGGGGTAAACAGGTTAGACCCACCGGCTGGAGTCATTACTGTCTTACCTCATTCTCTTTGCTCACTCATGTAATCTGATACTACCTGTTTCATGGTCGGATTGTCGGCGACTAAACCGGCTCCCCCTCCGGGTCCTCACTTGGAGGGTGGGTGGCTAGACACCCTGCAGGACTAAAAGCAATACCTGTCAAAGGGCGGATGAACTACTGTATATATTAGTCAACGGCCATTTAGCAAACTTATGGTATTTTACCATGATGGATGTTTAGGATGCTGCCATAGCCTGCACCAAGGTCTTCCATTGTCCGTGTTCATTCATCCCTGCTGTTTGGTGCTATACAACAACTTTCCTTCCTTTTCCTGCAATCTCCTGTTGTTTTCCCCCACGGTGGTTAGCAGGCCAATGAGGAAGACTTTTGAGTCTGGTGGATTTTCAGGAGATTTGGCATTCTTTTTCTGTTTCTAGTCTTTTCTAAACAAATAAAATCCACCGCTACTGCTCCCCCCTGGATATGGTGTCTTTGGGGCTTGTTTTATACCTTACCCAGATGTGATGGCTCCGTCTGGGTCGACCTGTTTATATCCATCTTTATGTATTTGTATATGGATTGCTTTCAACTTTTTCTGTTTTTGTTTCTACTTTTGTCCGGTGATATAGAAGTTAATCCCGGTCCTCACAGACAACTTGCTACAAGTTGTCGTGTATTTTATTCCAATATTCGTGGTCTCTATAAGAATATCAAGGATCTTACATTGGCATCTGTTGATTATGATATTGTCTTTTGTTCTGAAACCCTTGTCTCTGGTTATAGAGATTATTCTGAACTTCTTATACCTAACTTCGGTAAACCAGTTCTTATTCGGCGTGATTCTATTCCTCGTGCTCGTGGAATGAGCTTGTATATTAGATCTGGGTATAATGCTCAGCACTTAACGAAGCATATTTGTTAATGCCATGAGATGCAGTTAGTTAAAGTTTCCAGCAAGTATCATAATCATTACATTTTTAGCCTGTACAGAAATCCTGATGTTAACAATGACATATATGACTGCCTTTTAACAGCCATGGCTTCAATACAGTCTGTAGATGTCAAATCATCTTTTATTTTTGTTGGTGATGTCAATGCGCATCATCAAGAGTGGTTGAACTCGGTCTCTCCAACTAATAGAAATGGTCATGCTGCATTGGATTTTGCAAACTTATCTGGTTGTGAACAGCTAATCCAAGGACCTACTCATATGTCTGGAAATTGTCTTGATCTAGTACTAACAGACATTCCTGGCGTTGTAGAAACCTCCGTTCTTGTACCTGTTGGCACTTCCGACCACAATGCCATCATGTGTAAAATTAATCTTGATTTTTCTGTTCCTGATATTACTCTCTCACGTAAAGTGTACCTTAAATCCCGGGTTAACTGGGACAACGTTTGTAATGATGTTTGTAATATTGAGTGGAATCATATACTAAGATCTCATGACCCGGTTTCAGCTCTCAACAATTCCCTTCTTGGTATCCTTCGCAAAAGAGTTCCATCAAAGACAATTAAGTCTCGTATCAGGGATAAAGCATGGTTTAATGATGACTGCAAGCGTGCATTTGATGACAAACAGGCTGCATATCGTCTATGGAGGCGTAATCAAACCCCCTTGCATTGGGAAAATTATGTTTTTAAAAGGGCAGCTGCGCAGAGAGTTTATGATGGTGCTGAGAGGGATTATAACTCCCATCTGTGCTGTACAGTGCATACAGTGCTGTACTGTATTTTAGATATTATTTTGTAATAGTATAGATATCTTATCAATATTTGTATTTTGTACTATTGTTAATGTCTTGTCATGTTGCAAATTTGATTTTAAATAATATTTTGACATTTAACATTTAGTTTCTTTATTCATGCAGAGTTTAGTAAAATTTGCCAGAACGTCCCGGACTACCCAAACTTGACTACTTCCTTTAACGTGACGATAGTGCGTTGTTATATGTGCGATTAGTTTGCTTGGGAAACAGATTAACTTGCTCATGTAGTAATGTACACCCTATGTGGTGGATTGTGTTCTTTTATTTAATAATTTTCATTTTAGTAAGCGTTGTTTCCACATAGCGATTTTGATAATTTAATTTGACTTTATATTGTCCTTGTCCCAATTTTGGTTTGTTTAGTTTGCAAGTTTTACATTTTAATCTTCAGGATGTTCTGGCAGGAGCTACACAGCCTCATAAATGGTGGTCCGCTTTGAAATCCTCTTTATTTGGAATAGATTCCTCCATGCCTCCTCTTTGTGATTCTGATGGCTCCATCTCTTTTTATCCATTATTGAAGGCCAATATTCTATCTAATATTTTTATTAATAAGTAGAGTAATCAGGAATTGTCTTTGCCATTGACATGTTTCCCTAGACCCAACCTCAATTCAATGGCATTCAAATCAGCTGAACTGAAAAGGTACTTGCTGGATCTTGATACCTATGGTGGCACAGACCCGGATGGGTTTTTCCCTCTCTTTTTTAAAAAGGTTGCAGTGGTCTTGGCACCTAAATTGGCAGTGGTGTTTAGGTTGCTTTTGAAATCAGGTAGTTTTCCTCTTTGCTGGCGTAAGGCTATTATCACTCCTATTCCAAAGGGAAATACTGCCTCATCATCTCCTAATGACTATCGCCCTATCTCCATTACACCTATCCTATCCAAGCTCTATGAGAGGCTTTTGTCCAGACGCCTTTCCTCTTATTGTAATAGTCATAATTTGATACCAAACTCACAGTTTGGTTTTCGTAAGGGACTGGGTACATGTGATGCACTTCTGACACTCACCCATGACTTGCAATCTTCATTGGACCAGGGACATGAGTCTCGCGTCGTGGCTATTGACTTTAGTTCTGCTTTTGATTTAGTCAACCATAAAGCACTTCTGTTTAAGTTACAGCTCATTGGTATTGGTGGCAATTTTTAAAGGATCTTTGAAGATTTTTTGACGAAAAGATCTCAGTCTGTGGTCATTGATGGGTGTCATTCCCCTTCTGTTACTGTTGTTTCTGGTGTTCCACAAGGCAGTGTCCTTGGGCCTTTGCTTTTTATTATTTTTACTGCCGACCTGTGTTCCGAGCTTGAAAATAAACTAATCTCCTATGCTGATGATACAACTTTATATGCGTCAATTGCATCACCAATAGATCGACACATAATTGCTACTGCTCTGAATAGGGATTTAGCCAAAATTACATCATGGTGTGAACTTTGGGGCATGAAACTTAATGCTAGTAAAACACACTCCATTATCATCAGCAGATCTCGTACCTTGGATCCTCCCCATCCTTATCTACAAGTTTCTGGCGAGCAAATTGAGAATGTGGATACTCTGCGTTTGTTAGGAGTTACTCTTGATCCCAAACTTACTTTTGAAAAGCATATTCGTTCTTTCTCCTCTTCCATTTCCCAAAAAATTGGTCTGCTTCGCAAGGTTTATAAAACATTTGCTTGTGACGCCACAGTTATCAAGTCTTTTTATGCTTTTATTTTGCCACATTTCGAGTACTGCTCACCTGTCTGGTTGTCAGCAGCTGACTGCCATCTCAAGTTGCTTGACAGGTCGCTAAATTCCATCAGTTTTATTCTACCTAATTTGTCTCTTGATCTGTGTCATCGACGTAAAGTTGGTGCCCTTAGTCTTTTATTTAAAGTTTTTAACAACCCTCAGCATCCCTTACATGGGGTTCTGCCTGGGCCCTATGTCCGGGCTCGTGCAACTAGATTCACAAGCAATCTTAATTATCTTGCCATGAGCCGTGTTAATTTTTCTACTACACAGTTTTCACGGTGTTTTGTGCCGGCCATGGTTGACTTGTGGAATAAGTTGCCAAATGAGCTAGTCAATTCAGCTAATATCTCCATTTTAAAGTCTAGAGTTAATGCTTTTTTGCAGCATTAATTCTAATTTTTAAACTTATTTTATTCTATTTTATTGTATTATATTTAAGCTTGATATCCTCCACTGCATAATATGTTATCTGTGTTTAATATGTGTATATGTACAGTACAGTATACAGTGTATGTTTTTTATTTTTTCCTAAGTTGCCATACTCTCTCTCCAGTGCCTCCGGGTGTTTTGTGTGGATTGATCTTGATGGTGTTTCTGCACCCTGGTTGGAGACTTCGGCATCTCATATAATAATAATAATAATAATTAACTTCACTCTTACTACGTATGTTGCTAGGGGATTCACTCATTATCTTGGCTCACTCTTAATTCACTCTTACTACGGCCTTTTCTGGAGGATTCACTCTTATTCTGTTGCTGTGTCTAGGGGATTCACTCATTCTCTAGGCTCACTCTTAACTTAACTCTTACAATAAGCAATGGTAACGTAGGTGACTTGCTGTCTGTAGAGAATTCACTCTTATTTTGTTTCTGTGTCATGGGGACTCACTTAAGCTCTAGGCTCACTCTTAACTTCAATCTTACAATAAGCAATGGTAGGTGACTTGCTGTCTGTAGGGAATTCACTCATATTCTCTTGGTTCACTCTTAATAACACTCTTACTCTTCATTTTACTAGGGGATTCACTCTGTAGCCTTATAATGGTTAGACGTCCTCCCTACGCTGAATAAATTGTCTAATAGTTGCATGAAATGAAAAGGATGTCACTGGTACAGAAGGGGTTAATATTGATCTACTATGTCCCTGCGTCGTGTTAATACCAAGTTTTCATAATTAACAACATATTCACAACAACATTTACGTAATAGCTGTGTAACCAAGATAGTAACATGGCAATTTACCCATAGCTGGAAAATAATAGACTATAGTACATTGCCATTATATGTGTTGACATACATTTATCTTTCTTTCACCTCACCACCAACCGATTATATTCGTATTGTCATTATACTTCCTAATATTGTGTTGTTTGGTCTTATAATTGTGTGAACCATTGCTCCTTGTAATTATCGTTCACTTTGTAAGTTTCGTTTGAACATTACTATGGTTTTGTATATTCACTAAGCATTGCTAATGCTCTTTTAACGTGTTTTTGCTTCCCTTACATTTCATACATACCTCACACCACTTCAACCTTATGATTGCTTTCTCACTTTCTATATCGCATGTATTTTATTTTTGTCCACGACCCTCAGATCATATTCCGTGCCCCAAACCTTCACGTCAACCCGCTCTGCTTCATGTCACCAGCCTTTACCTCCTGTCAACCTTTTCACTCTGCTTCATTTACAGCTAAAAGGGCCTGGAGTTTTGGAAAAGGGGTTCCAGTCCTGACGCTATGCTTGACTTACAGAATCAATTACAGGCGGGGGGTGAACGCGTGCCCTACTCTCGTCTCTGCTCGGGTACAGACATACTCACAAGTAGTGTAGTAGCTTCTCTACTTCACCACTTTCCTCGCTTGAGATAAGGAGGCAAATGTCACTAGACAACATTTAGCCATATTTGAATATATAGGATTTGTCCGTATGCGTTTAAGGGTTTGTTTACTAATATTAATAGGGTTATAACAAATGTTGCAAATAATGAATGTACTATTTTACGTGATTGTACTACTTCACCTGACCCCCCCCCCCTTCCACCACCCACCTCCTCCACACCACCTCTCCACCCTCCACTTCACCACCCCCACAATAACTCTTCCACCGTGTCTGTCATTTAGGGATATTACAGAACCCTAATAGTCTGCCCACCAAGGTTTATTAAATTATATCACCAAATAATTGTCGCCTGATGTACTTTGGCAACACAATTATGATAATATTACCGGCATACCGAGTTATAAAAGGCTTCTTTCTGCTCGTTAATTATTCCAAGCGCAGTGACCCGTTGTGTTGGAAGCCCAATATTAGCTCCCCGGGACTTTATTCTGTTTTCATCCGGAATGTAACGATAATATTTTGTGTGAGGTTCAGCCAGTATTGAAAGGTGTACAAATATGGCGTTGCAGAGAAGAACATAAAACACTGGGCGTCTGCAGAAAGCCGATTGGCCCATACAAGGCAGATCCATCAAAAGCATTTTATGGGGAGTTGAAACTAATGGCTTTCATAAACGTCCTTAAGTCTTGTAAACATTGAGCAACTGTCAATTTGCTTGATGTATTTGTAGAATCTAGAGGTACAGTCATAAGCTATTTTAGTCTTTATCGAACCCAAACGTCAAGGGACTGGAGTTCTCGAAAAGGGGCTCCAGTCCTGACGCTATTCTTGACTTACAGTGTGCTGGCTTAATAATCCAGAAGGCTTGATAGCCTCTGAAGTCCTACTTTAACGAACTAACTGAAATCAATCTAGGTGAGGCATGCTGTATGATATTGCAAAATTTCAATTATTTAAGGATTCAGAAAGGTATACACTTAATATTGCTAATGACCGTACAAGCTAACGGTGCAAGCTGGTGATAGAAGGAAGTTGTTGTTGTTGTTGTTGTTCCCTAAGCTGCCTGGCCGAACAGCCCCGAGTCCCTGAGGAAGGCCACGGCCACGATCGGGCTTTCCCACAGAGCTCTCATTGAGTGTAGGTTGTGTTGTTGGCGTAAGTGGTTGTGTGAAATGCAGTCTTCTATGATGTGTTTAATGGTATGGGGTGCTGTGTTACATCCCGGGCAGGCGTCGACAACGGAGTCATCCAGTCTCTTCTGATAGCTCAGTAGAGCTGGATGGTGTCCGCATCTCAGCCTGGCCAGGTGGACTCTGTCCTCGCGAGGGAGGGAGGATTCGGAAGGATGGATTTCGGGAGGTCGTGCATGCAGCTGCGTGTTGTCTGTGAGTGAGTGGATGGATTGGCGAGAGATATGAGTATGGATGTGCTTCTGGAAGTTGGTTCGGGGTGGGCAGGGAGGGAGAGAGGACAATAATTGTGTGTGATACCGTGTGCTGGGTGTTGTTTTGATATTTCTTGGTGTCTGTGGGTGTGTTGCCATGTAGTTTAGTGGGTGGTCTTGGTTCGTGGAGGCTGCTGCCAGGAATTGAGTGCCTCTCATGTCCAGATGGTCTTTGACTTTGAGGATTTTGGTTTCTTGATGTAGATGATCTGTGGGTGCAGTAGCTGTGCAGCCTGTAATGATCTTCAGGGCTTTGTTTTGAATCGTCTGTAAGGTCTTATGATGTGTTTCAGCTAGGTTAGAAGCCCAGGCTGGGCTTGCGTATTCCATTACTGATCTTATGTATTGTTTATATACTGTGGTGGTAGTTTCTTTGTTGTGTCCAAATTTTGTGTGAGCAAGTGACCTGAGGGCGTTAAGTCTGGGTGTCAGTTTCTTTTTAATGTTTGTGGTGTGCTGTTTGAATGTCATATGAGTATCATATGTTACTCCTAGGATTTTGGGTGTGTGTGTATGTGTTAGGGGTGTGTTGTTTATGGTGAGTTGAGGGATGTATTCGTGTTCACCTGTCCAGCTTGTGAGCAGGGTTGCGGTGGATTTGCGGTGGATAGAAGGAAGTAGTGAAGTATGGTGGACAATAATACATGTATAAATTTTGTAAGAGAGAGGTTGACACGATGATAAAAGACCCTTTGTCCAGTAGATTATGATTGAACACCTTCCGGAGAAAGTTGAAGGAAGGAAACTTTGAAAGCATGAAACTTTAGCTAACGAGTAAAGGCAAGACGCATTTGTTGTTTAGCCTTTCCGTACCGGCTACAATTAGACTATTCTATTCAGTTTGAAAAGGGCCTCCAGCAAATAACAGGCACGAGTGAAGCTTTAGCTAACCAGTGAAGGATAGTCGTATTTTATTATATTTGTTAACCCTTTCAGTACCGTTGCCGTCCTTTTAACCTACAATTGGACGATTTTATTCAGTTTGAAAAGTGTCTCCGGCAATTAAAAGGCTTTGAACTATCTATTTTGACTTTTTTTACTACCACAGATCCTTCATAAACTGCATGAACACGTCTAAATATAGCTAGGTTAAAAATTAAGAGACATAAATTATGAGGTAAGATGTGCACTAAATAACAGGGATGTGTAGAGAAGTATGTTACCAGTTAACCTCTTCAGCACCATCACAACTTTTTACCTTTGATTCTGGCTAAAATTAGATGATTTTACGCAGTTTAACGAACACCATTGTTACTCAGAGAGTTTATTGAAATCGTATTTACCTATTTAAGTAGTATATTATTTATTTAAATAAGGTTGAATAACCTTATGAATTCATTTCATCTGCGGGAAATCCCCAACTGTAATGAATTCTACAGCACTAAGCGACGAAGGCCATATAGCACTGGAAACTGTCGTAGCATAGCCGAGATTCGAACCCACGCGGCTAGTTGTCACCAACATAGCACATAGAGCCTTAGCCCGCTATAGGCCACGATAGCTCCTTGTAAGTCGTATAGGTAGATTACAAACTAAAGACAATTGTCTAATGGCAACCAGATTGTGATGACTATTTCGTAATGGTCATGAAGCGGTTGACGAACGTTTTGCCCACAAGTCATTTCGCTTGCATTCAAAGTACGATTATTCATACCAAGCCTACAAGACCAAATAAAGTTGTTCATACCAAGCCTACAAGACCAAATAAAGTTGTTCATACCAAGCCTACAAGACCAAATAAAGTTGTTCATACCAAGCCTACAAGACCAAATAAAGTTGTTCATACCAAGCCTACAAGACCAAATAAAGTTGTTCATACCAAGCCTACAAGACCAAATAAAGTTGTTCATACCAAGCCTACAAGACCAAATAAAGTTGTTCATACCAAGCCTACAAGACCAAATAAAGTTGTTCATACCAAGCCTACAAGACCAAATAAAGTTGTTCATACCAAGCCTACAAGACCAAATAAAGTTGTTCATACCAAGCCTACAAGACCAAATAAAGTTGTTCATACCAAGCCTACAAGACCAAATAAAGTTGTTCATACCAAGCCTACAAGACCAAATAAAGTTGTTCATACCAAGCCTACAAGACCAAATAAAGTTGTTCATACCAAGCCTACAAGACCAAATAAAGTTGTTCATACCAAGCCTACAAGACCAAATAAAGTTGTTCATACCAAGCCTACAAGACCAAATAAAGTTGTTCATACCAAGCCTACAAGACCAAATAAAGTTGTTCATACCAAGCCTACAAGACCAAATAAAGTTGTTCATACCAAGCCTACAAGACCAAATAAAGTTGTTCATACCAAGCCTACAAGACCAAATAAAGTTGTTCATACCAAGCCTACAAGACCAAATAAAGTTGTTCATACCAAGCCTACAAGACCAAATAAAGTTGTTCATACCAAGCCTACAAGACCAAATAAAGTTGTTCATACCAAGCCTACAAGACCAAATAAAGTTGTTCATACCAAGCCTACAAGACCAAATAAAGTTGTTCATACCAAGCCTACAAGACCAAATAAAGTTGTTCATACCAAGCCTACAAGACCAAATAAAGTTGTTCATACCAAGCCTACAAGACCAAATAAAGTTGTTCATACCAAGCCTACAAAACCAAATAAAGTTGTTCATACCAAGCCTACAAGACCAAATAAAGTTGTTCATACCAAGCCTACAAGACCAAATAAAGTTGTTCATACCAAGCCTACAAGACCAAATAAAGTTGTTCATACCAAGCCTACAAGACCAAATAAAGTTGTTCATACCAAGCCTACAAGACCAAATAAAGTTGTTCATACCAAGCCTACAAGACCAAATAAAGTTGTTCATACCAAGCCTACAAGACCAAATAAAGTTGTTCATACCAAGCCTACAAGACCAAATAAAGTTGTTCATACCAAGCCTACAAAACCAAATAAAGTTGTTCATACCAAGCCTACAAGACCAAATAAAGTTGTTCATACCAAGCCTACAAGACCAAATAAAGTTGTTCATACCAAGCCTACAAGACCAAATAAAGTTGTTCATACCAAGCCTACAAGACCAAATAAAGTTGGTCATACCAAGCCTACAAGACCAAATAAAGTTGTTCATACCAAGCCTACAAGACCAAATAAAGTTGGTCATACCAAGCCTACAAGACCAAATAAAGTTGGTCATACCAAGCCTACAAGACCAAATAAAGTTGTTCATACCAAGCCTACAAGACCAAATAAAGTTGTTCATACCAAGCCTACAAGACCAAATAAAGTTGTTCATACCAAGCCTACAAGACCAAATAAAGTTGTTCATACCAAGCCTACAAGACCAAATAAAGTTGTTCATACCAAGCCTACAAGACCAAATAAAGTTGTTCATACCAAGCCTACAAGACCAAATAAAGTTGTTCATACCAAGCCTACAAGACCAAATAAAGTTGTTCATACCAAGCCTACAAGACCAAATAAAGTTGTTCATACCAAGCCTACAAGACCAAATAAAGTTGTTCATACCAAGCCTACAAGACCAAATAAAGTTGTTCATACCAAGCCTACAAGACCAAATAAAGTTGTTCATACCAAGCCTACAAGACCAAATAAAGTTGTTCATACCAAGCCTACAAGACCAAATAAAGTTGTTCATACCAAGCCTACAAGACCAAATAAAGTTGTTCATACTGTTACGGCTGGATCGGCAATACATATTCGGGATTCTTGATCGTAGGACAGAAATGGCTTATGTGACAACGACACGCTCGATTCCAGTCCCAAATACTATATGCTCCAGACAACAAAAGCACCAACGCCCTACAGAGTTATCGTCTATGGTAACGAGGTACCTTAACTCGGCGAAAGTGTACAACAGGGGTAGGCTATGAGGCTAAACTCCCTCAGACATTTATAGGTTACGTTATTACTAAAGAAATGCAATACTCAAGAAACTACGTTAATATTAAGCCTCTAATAATGTAGAATAGAAGCAGGCTAAAGGTATGACAGTGAAATGCTAAATGACAAATGTACACGCCTACTTGAAAGCGCGTGCACTAGAATAACTGTCCCCTACTAACATGCACTAGCATGTAGCATACAAGATGTTCATGATCCAGTAGATACCTAATAATACACATGGAAGGAACATAAATAGTAGTCACTTATTGTAATAATGAATCTATACTTGGAATAACTAAAAGGTTGCAGGCAACAGTACTGCGCCGGTAGCCTACTACCGCATAGGCTACTTCGCTTCTCTCACTCTGTCTCCCCTCTGAGTCCGTATGCGCCCTACGCAACAGAACTCCGGACACAGCAGCAAAACGACAGTGCAGTTAATTGATACATGAAAGTATTAATAGTGTTGTCTTGTGTGTGAGTAATGTGTATTGTAAAGTGTTACATACATAAACTTAAAGAGAGCTGCAATGCATAGTAAAATAAAGATATAACCCACTCATCATCCCCATGTGTTCTAGCTAGCAGGCCAAGTCACAGGAACAACGAGTCCCAGCACCGAAAGCGAGAACCCAGGAAAAGACTGCAGAGAACACAAGGACAGATAAATTACGTTACTCTACTATACCGGCACTACGAGCGAGCTGTAGTCTCTGGTACTACACTCGCTCCTGGCTCGGTAGGCAAATCAAGGCTAAGTCCTCGCCCCTCTACAGACAACTCCTGGGCATGGTCGGGCTCTTACACATGGCACTAGTCTAGTCACAAATTGGATGATGAGCTGGGCATATAACTCGTGAACATGTAGAACGTTCACCAACTATCCTCATCAAGAAGATCGCTGTTCACATTAACCCCTTAAATCTAATACATGTAAATATATGCTTGTCCTAAGAGTAATACGAGAGGTGAGTGCTGAAACTCCTTTAGGACCTCAAGGGAAGGGTATGCATTTAAATAGAGAGAAGAATGAAATGAGAGTAATGTCGTCAGAGAGAAAGAGTGCAACCGTGAGAAATTGGGAG
>JBAKBP010037912.1:0-16773 GCA_037953745.1 Lithodes maja
ACACCAACATCCACTGCTCTTGATAGCATTTCTTTCATAACTCCATCCATATATACAGTAAACAACCACGGGGACATCACACACCCCTGTTTCAAACCAACATTCAGGTCAAAGAACTCGCTCTGCTCACTCTCCACACGTACTGCCGCCTTTGCACCCTCATACATGCTCTTCACTGCTTTCAGCAACTTGCCCTCTACTCCGTATATTCTAAGTACTTTCCACAAACCTTCTCTATCCACTCTGTCATAGGCCTTCTCCAAGTCCATAAAGGCAACATCCACCTTTTGTTTCTTCTCCAGATACTTCTCCACAACACAATTCAGGGTAAAAATCTGATCTACACATCCTCTTCCCTTCCTAAAGCCTCCCTGCTCGTCGCCTATCCATTTCTCCGTTCTCACTCTCACTCTCTCAATCACTACCCTACTGTATACCTTCCCTACTACGCTTAGAAGACATATTCCTCGGTGGTTACCACACACTCCTCTTTCCCCTTTGCCCTTATATAGGGGGACTATTATGCCAGTCTTCCAGTCATCGGGTGCACTCCCCTTCTCCCATGCTAGTTTGCACATTTTCCATACCCATTCTATCACTATCTCACCACCATACCTCAACATTTCCCCACACACTCCAGGGACGTTCTTGCCTTACTAATTTGCTTAGTTTTTTCTCAGAGGTATATGAAGCAGTAGATAATGACAAGTCATATGATATAATATATTTAGATTTCAGTAAAGCTTTCGACAGAGTCCCCCATGAGAGACTGATGAGAAAGGTTGAGGCGCATGGAATAGGGGGGGCGTTGTTGGGATGGATTAGGTCATGGCTAATTGGTAGGAAGCAGAGAGTCAGCATAAATAGTACGAAGTCAGAATGGGGAGCAGTCAAAAGTGGTGTCCCCCAGGGATCTGTATTAGGTCCTCTGTTGTTTGTTATATACATAAATGACCTTGATTTAGGTATAACTAGTAGGATAAGTAAATTTGCAGACGATACTAAAATGGGGAGAACAATTGATTCAGATAGAGATATAGAGTGCCTCCAAAGGGATCTAGATACCTTACACGAATGGTCAGTAAATTGGCAGATGAAGTTTAACATTGACAAATGCAAGGTATTAATGATAGGGAAGATGCATACAAATGTTAAATATAAACTAGCTAATGTGGAATTAGAAAACTCGAATTGTGAGAAAGATCTAGGTGTGTTTGTTAGCAATGATTTGAAGCCTAGACAACAGTGTATAAGCGTTCGAAACAAGGCAAACAAGATTCTCGGGTTCATCTCAAGGAGTGTGAGTAACAGAACTGCTGATGTTATCTTAAAACTTTACTTGTCATTAGTGAGACCCCATATGGATTATGCTGTTCAATTTTGGTGTCCTTATTACAGAATGGACATAGATTCATTGGAGAGAGTACAACGTAGAATGACAAAAATGATCCATAATATTAGAAATCTTCCGTATAAAGAAAGGTTGAAGAAATTAGGCTTACATTCGTTAGAGAGACGCAGAGTTAGAGGGGATATGATAGAGGTGTTCAAGTGGGTTAGTGGGATTAACAAAGGGGACATGACAAATGTACTAAAGCTCAGTGATAGCGAAAGAACTCGTACCAATGGTTTCAAATTAGATAAATTTCGTTTCAGAAAAGATATAGGCAAATATTGGTTTGGTAACAGAGTTGTAGATGGGTGGAATGGACTACCAAGTGCTATAGTGGGATTAAAAACGATAGGGAGCTTTAAGATAAAATTGGATAAGCATATGGACGAGAAGGGTTGGGTGTGAAGGGGATCAGCAGGGTTGGGCCAATCAGCGCTCTGCAGACCCCCGTAATCCTGCGTTAATCTCGAACCGTTTTGGTAAGATGATCCTCAGGGTATTAGAGTGTTGAGCCTATAATTGGGCTTTGTAATTGGGGTTGTGTGGGACAGGGATCTGCCTTGCTTAGGCCAATCGGCTTTCTGCAGACTCCCATTTTTCTTATGTTCTTATCTGTTCCTGGTGGAACAACTTCAACAACAACTTCACTCTTTTCATGGCTTCCCACACTTCTGACCTCCTGATCCCCACCTCCTCCTCCACTACTTCTCTTCTTCTCCCTCCCATACCATATCCAGCTATGTTTGCTGGCTCTTCATTCCTTTCATTTAGCAACTCACTGAAGTACTCCCTCCATCTTTCGACTCTCTCTTGCTTCTCGGCTAGCATTCTCCCATTCTTATCTTTCACACCCTTACTGTTTCCCTTGCTACCTTCCCTAACTTTCTTGACTTCTTTCCAGAACAGTTTCTTACTCTCCCTCCATTTTACACTCAGATTCCTTCCAAATTCCTCATCTACTCTTCTCTTACTTTCCTTCACTACTCTCTTCACCACCCTCTTACTCTCCACGTACCTCGCTCGTTTCTGTCTCTCGGAATCTTCATTCCCTCTACTACCCAACCACTCTCTATATGCTTTCTTCTTTTCTTCCACAGCTATTCTTACCTCTTCTGTCCACCATGCTGTACCTTTCACTCCCCTCCCTCTTCTCCTCACTCCACACACCTCCTCACATGCTGCACAGATCTCATTTAAACACCTTGCTCATCTCCTCCACTTCCTCCATAACTTCCAGGTCGAACCCACCTAGTCGTCTTTCCACTCCTCCCTGACTTCCTCCTCCTGCAACCTCTCCACCCTCCTCTCGCCTCCCTCCCGCTCTCCTCACCCACTTCTTTTGTATCCTAACCTTAGCTACCACTACATAATGATCAGACAGACCCCCTCCAATACCCCTATACACCCTAGCATCCATCACAGATTTCTTCATTCGTTCATCCACACATACATAATCAATCAATGACTTTCGTTCCACCACTGTCTTATCCTTCATTGTCAACATCCGTTTCCACGTGTACCTGTGGATCATTCTGTGTCGGAAGGTGTTGGCTATCCACAGCCTCCTCCCCACACATACGTCCACAAGTGCACTACCATTCCCATTCACCTCTGATGGTACCCCCCACCCTCCCACCACTCCCTCCACTTTCCTATCACCCACCTTACCATTCATATCCCCAATCAGAAATATTCTTTCGTTCTTGTCAAACTTCTCCAGGCACGCCTCCACATTCATCCAGAACTCCTCTTTCTACCACAATAATACCACATTATCTCCATAAAAACCTAATATCGTGTACCGGTACAAAAGCCACGGGAGCGACGAGTGACTTAGTGCGTGCTAGCCAGGGCCGCAGCGAAGCATTCGGACACAGGCGAAAATACGCGGGAAATTACCTCCATTCCCATCATCATATCTCGGCAACCACTTGTCGTAGCGATGTCAACTCAATGCCATTCTACAGACGAAGGTTGGTTCTACACTATGCAATTTAGTTGACTGCTCTAGGTGGTCTCAATCAGTAGATATCGAATTGTGAAGTTAGCCATTTTTCAGGAATACCCCCGGACACAACGATCGCCTCATATGAGAGCCCCCCGGATCCGGAGGGTTAAGTATTTGATGATGTTTTATAATGGCTATAGGCCTAGTCTTTCAAATTTATGAAGAGCCCTCACTGCCTATGGATTGACAACTGGTCTGCCCTGCCCCAAAACTTATCAGGCGAAATTTGATTGCGGGAAACTACATAAGGCCATGCGGCCCACATGAGGCAGCTCCCATTCACACCCAGCCCACTGTCCAGATCATCCATATGAGTATCCAACTTATGCTTAAAGCTCTCAACTGTTCCTGAGCTAATCACTGATCTGAGCAGTCCATTCCACATATTAACAACTCTATTCTCAAACCAGTGCTTTCCTATATATCTTTCCTAAATCTAGTCTTATCTAACTTAAAACCATTAGAGCGGGTTATGTCGCCGTTCTTTAGCTTTAATACCTCCTCTATATCGCCCTTATTCATACATTTTATCCATTTAAATACCACTATCATGTCTCCCCTACATCTTCCGTCTTTCTAGCGAGTGCAAGCCTAAGGCTTTCAAACTCTCCTCATACGATAAATTTCTAATATTATGTATCTTTTTTGTCATTCTTCTTTGGACTGCCTCTAAAGGGTCTATTATGTTCTCTCCACCAACCAACTTTACTCCTAAACTCGATTAATGAAATTAACAAACGCATGTGGCAGTCCGGGGATTCGAACCCAGGACGCTCACACTGAAAATCAACACACTTATGCATTGCGCCCATTCTGTAATAAGGGCACCAAAATTTAACCGTATAGTCTAAATGGGGTCTTACTAGTGCTAAGTATAGTTTTAAGAAAATTTCAGCAGTCCTGTTGCTAACACGCCTAGATATAAATCATAGAATTCTATTTGCCCTGTTCCTAACAATTATACATAGTTTTCTGGGTTTCAGATCATTACTAACAAGCACCCCCAGATCCTTCTCACACTCCAGTTATCCAATTCTACATTGTCTAGTTTGTATTTCGCATCTAAATTACGATTTCCAATCCTTAATTCCTTACATTTGTCTACATTGAAACTCATCTGCCAATTTATGGACCACTCGTGCAAATGATCGAGATAATTTTGAAGACATTCCCTGTCGCTAGCTGACTATTATCCTACCTATTTTAGTATCAGCAAATTTACTGATCCTACTCTTTATGCCTGAGTCAAGATAATTTATGTAGATAATGAACAGAAGGGGCTCCAAAACCGACCCTTGGGGGACCCCACTTTTAACTAATCCCCAGTCCGATTTTATATATATGCATATTTTGTACATGACACATAATAATACGTAATTTGAATACTTACCAAAGTTAACAACAGGTTGCTGTAAGGCCATCAGAATCATCTCTATATTTTCCTATTTTCTCCATTTTAAGCAGCTCCTCGTTGTCATATCCGATTCATATAAGACATTCAGTTATTCACAATTGTAAATCATGTGTGGAAATGCTGATACTGAAGCTACATTCTCCATATTAGCCTGTAATATGACGAGGCCAAAAAGACCGGCATTTTTAACCACTGAGTGAGAGACTGGCGTTCCTATGAACAGTGACCGAAATAGGTACTTGGTACTTTTCTTCCGTAATTGAGTACCGCCAACTTCAGCTGGGTGGTATTCTTTCTGTCTTTCTTCTTCGGTGTATTTACACACATTAGCCAGATACCCCATTAACACTCCACTTTAAAGGTAAAATAAATCATATTTAACCCTTCCTCCCCGGTTGTCATTTTAACCCTTTGGCGCACCTATAGTTTCCAATCAAAGTTTTTCCCACTCCCAAAGTATATCTCAGCTCACTCAGAGCCAGTTTTGTGCCCGGCGATAATTTGTTTCTGTGAAGTTTTTATCCACCAAAAAATCATTGTATTTGGATTAATGAGGTACCATCGGCTTCGTTATTGATTGAACTTGAAGATAAGCGAATAAAAACATAGAATAAATACAAAACAACCACATTGGGGCACTCCGAAATAAGAATTGTAAAAAAAAAAGTAAATACCTTATCTCCAACTCGCGCTAGCTCAAACTTTTGCCCGCACCATTTTTGATTTGCATACATATATGGAAGCGGAATTTAATGAGGATTCCACTGGTAACTTCAGAATTACTATAAACCAAACAGTTACTGAGATACACGAATAAACGTGAAAGTATCGAAACACAGACTGAGCTGTACTCTGCTCCCTTCCCAGCCAGCCGTGAGTAAACGGTTAAACTGAGGGGGTTGCCAATTGTATCCATTGAACTAGATGTAATACTTAATATCTGTGCCAAATATGACGTGCGTCAGACGAAAACTTAATTTTTGGCGAATATTTTTAAGTTTAATGACTTAACGAGTCATCGTGCGCCTAGGAAAAAAATACCTAATGACTCTGAACGAGTCATCGTGCGCCAAAGGGTTAAAAGGACACCGCGGCAGATGGGCAGGCGCCCGGGTGTCCTTTTAAAATCCGTAAGCTTGAAAGCCTATTAACCCTCCAGCCCCGGCTATGTATTATATATATATTCCTCGAAACCCGGGTGTTTTGGCCGAAAAACGTCTAGGCTAGGCTACCGTATATTTGTTAATCAGACTGCTTCCCGCATTCCCGCGCATCCCCAAGCGTAGCTGTGTTATTTACCTGTAGAATGGCATTAAGTAGAGCTCTCTAAGTCAACTGGTTGAGCTGTGATGATGATTTCATTGGAGATAACTTTATGGCCAAAACAGCCACTTTACACTACTATTCGATACTTAACAACAACATACAGGCACACACGAACAAGCGACGCTCTCCTTCTTGTGGCCGGAGATGCGGGGCGTCGGTCCAGCCGGCTGTTGTTTACATGCGTCGGACCGACGCCTCGCACACGAAGCTCACAGGCTTTCAACCACTGGGCGTTCAAGAGCCCTTCCGGGTACCTGTTATATGCTTTTTTATGGGCGTTTAAGAGCCCTTCCGTGGTGAGAGGGTTAAGCTTGTTTTGAAAGCCGCGCGTCCGACGTATGTAAACACAGCTGGTCGGAGGCGACGCGCACACCTCCGAAAGCAAGCAGACGTCAGAGCTTTGTTGTTGTGTGGTCTGCTAAGACATAAGAACATAAGAAAATGGGAGTCTTCAAAAGGCCGATCGGCCCATACAAGGCAGATCCCTGTCACACCCAACCCCAATTATAGGCCTAACTCACTAATACCTTGAGTACTGACCCCACCAAAACGGTCAGAGATTAACACAAGATAACGGGGGTCTGCTGAGCGCCGATTGGCCCACACCTGGTAGATCCCCCTCACACCCAACCCATCTCGTCCATATGCCTATCTAATTTTATCTTAAAGCTCCCTATAGTTCTTGATCCCACTATATCACTTGGTAACCTATTCCACCCATCTACAGTACAACTCTGTTACCAAACCAATATTTGCCTATATCTTTTCTGAAACAAAATTTATCTAATTTATAACCATTTGTACGAGTTCTTTCGCTATCACTGAGCTTCAGTACATTTTTCATGTCTCCTTTATTTACCCCACTGAACCACTTGAACACCTCTATCATATCCCCTCTAACTCTGCGTCTTTCTAACGAATGTAAGCCTAATTTGTTCAACCTTTCTTCATATGGTAGATTTCTAATATGAATCATTTTTGTCATTCTTAGCTGTACTCTCTCCAAGGAATCTATATCCATTCTGTAATAAGGACACCAAAATTGGACAGCATAATCCATATGAGGTCTTACTAATGACATGTAAAGTTTCAAGATAATATCGGCAGTTCTGTTACTCACACTCCTTGAGATGAACCCCAGAATCCTGTTTGCCTTGTTACGTACGCTTATACACTGTTTTCTAGGTTTCAAATCGTTGCTAACAAACACACCCAAATCTTTCTCGCAGTCTGAGTTTTCTAATTCAGCATTAGCTAGTTTATAATTATTTTGCATTAGTATTCGTCTTCCCTATCTTTAATACCTTGCATTTGTCAATGTTAAAATTCATCTGCCACTTTACTGACCATTCGTGTAAGGTATCTAGATCCCTTTGGAGGCACTCTATGTCGCTATCTGAATCTATTGGTCTCCCTATCGTCTGCGAATTTACTTATCCTACTAGTTATACCTAAATCAAGGTCATTTATGTATATGATAAATAACAGAGGACCCAATACAGATCCCTGGGGGACACCACTCTTGACTGATCCCCACTCTGACTTAGTACCATTTATGCGGACTCTCTTCTTCCTACCAATTAGCCATGACCTAATCCATCCTAACAACGCCCCACCTATTCCATGTGCCTCATCCTTTCTCATCAATCTCTCATGAGGGACTCTGTCGAAAGCTTTACTGAAATCTAAATATATAATATATGATTTGTCATTATCTACTGCTTCATATACTTCTGAGAAAAAGCTAAGCAAATTAGTAAGGCAAGAACGTCCCTGAGTGAATCCATGCTGAGAAGAATTGATTAAGTTAAATGTTTCTAAGTGGTTTCTCATTTTCCTAGCAATAATTGACTAGTAGCTTTCCTATGATTGAAGTGAGACTTAACGGGATGATAATTTGATGCTATGGATTTATCACCTTTTTTGAAGATCGGAACTACATTTGCAAGCTTCCAAGCTTCTGGAACTATACCTGTTTCTAATGACTTGTTAAAAAGAAATGTTAATGGGTAACTTAACTCATCTCTGCATTTTTTTAATACTCTAGTGAGTAGCATATACCTCATCAGGACCAGGTGATTTCTGAGGCTTCAGTCTGTCAATTTCCTTGCGCACATCATTTCTACTTATAGTAATCGTACTTAACCTATTTTCTATACTATCGCTATATACCTTACTGACTTCTGGAATCTGTGCCAAATTTTCATTAGTGAAAACGGATAGAAACTGACTATTTAATGTACTGCACATTTCTAAATCATTTTCTGTCATTTCTCCTATCAAAGTTTTAAGGGGGCCTATTACATTTCTAACTTTAGATTTATATAGTTGGTAAAAAGCTTTAGGGTTATTTTTTGAGTCGTTGGCTATCCTTATTTCATAATTTCTTCTTGCTGTCCTAATTTCCTTTTTGACCTGTCTTGATAGTCTGATAGTAAATAAGTAGGTGAGTTTCGCCTTTCTTAATTTTTCTATATATTCCTTCCCTTTTTCCTATAAGATCTATTAGTTTATTATTCATCCATTTTGGTTGGTTCTGTATCGATCTAAATCTTCTTTTGGGGGGAGAGTTGGGCCTAGTAATTGGGGTTGGGTGTGACAGGGATCTGCCTTGTATGGGCCGATCGGCTTTTTGCAGACTCCCATTTTTTTATAACATGGCACACCCAACCCCCAATTACAAGGCCCAACTCACTAATACCTTGAGTACTGCCCCCACCAAAATGGTCAGGGATTAACACAAGATTACGGGGGTCTGCTGAGCACCGATTGGTCCACACCTGGTAGAGCCCCCTCACACCCAACCCATCTCGTCCATATGCCTATCTAATTTTATCTTAAAGCTCCCTATCGTTCTTGATCCCACTACATCACTTGGTAGCCTATTCCACCCATCTACAACTCTGTTACCAAACCAATATTTGCCTATATCTTTTCTGAAACAAAATTCATCTAATTTGAAACCATTTGTACGAGTTCTTTCGCTATCACTGAACTTTAGTACATTTTTCATGTCCCCTTTATTAATCCCACTAACCCACTTGAATACCTCTCTCATATCCCCTCTAACTCTGCGTCTCTCTAACGAATGTAAGCCTAATTTCTTCAACCTTTCTTCATACGGAAAATTTCTAATATTATGGATCATTTTTGTCATTCTACGTTGTACTCTCTCCAATGAATCTATGTCCATTCTGTAATAAGGACACCAAAATTGAACAGCATAATCCATATGGGGTCTCACTAATGATAAGTAAAGTTTTATGTTCTTATGTTCATTCCTATATCGGTCAGTAGCGGCGCAAATGGAATTATAATTACTATGAAAAAGTTAATATTTACCTCCTGTTATCCACAGCCAAAGCTTAAGATTCCGCAGTAAATACCGTAGACTGCATCGACTTTTTATTCGGCGACCGTCAATCTTTTATTTTAATACCAAACCAGCAGGGGTGTGGGGCGGCAACCCCCACCTAATATACTAGGTTAGGTTAGGCTAATATTACCCCTTATTTTCGTCTTTTACCCTGCTCAGAGCCCTCCCCACTAAAGGTGGCACCAACACACTTGACAATTATCTCGATCCCTGACCTCTTCGTAACTCAAAAGGACCTTGAACAAACTGGCTGTAAATTGCCACACCTATTACCTGATGGACTCTTCCCAAATAATAGAAATGTCAGCCCGATTGCTTTCATTAATTTTGAGTTATAAGAAGTCAAGGGGTCCAGATTATTGTCAAGTTCGTTGGCGCTACCTATAGTAGGGGCCGTGTTTTTAGATTGTTGGATAATGGGTAAATACTCATTTCCGCCAGTCCTTAGTATAAAACAAGGTAAATCTACAGTTATACTACCCCTCCCCCACTACCCCCTCCAAAACACACCTTTTAGCGTGATTTTGGATGGTTCAGCAGATGCGGAAACTGAAAAAACTTATTTTGATACAAATCTATCACCAACCAAGTTTTTAGGTAATGTTTTGTTGTTTTTAATTTTGTCTTTGATATACAGTGTTGTTTAATACCGAGGACCGTCGCATTTTAGTATTTTTAAAATTAGCCTAGCCTAGCCTAACCTAACCGAAAACTAACCTGTCTCGCCGACGGTCTAAACCCAGCTCACGTTCCCAGTATATGGGTTCGCGAAGGTTTGTAATACTTCAATGTAGGCTATCTATTTCAAGTCAAATATACATTTCTGCACATCATCAAACCATACTAAGTCTACTACTACAGTAATAATATTAAAGGTGAATTACATAAGCTGCATACCTCGTAAGATGTATATTTTGTGTGCATCAAAACATATTAACCCGCTGAGTGCCAGAGACGTATATATACGTCCTAGGGTGTTGTCACGCCCAGTGCCAGGGACGAAAAAAAATTGTAGCAGCGAAACGACTGCACCTATGGCTTTCATATTTTTACCACATGTACCTTACCCTTTTGGCTACCCACCACAAAAATCCCAAATCCCTCGTCCCACCCACTCGCTGACTGTCGGTCCCGTCAGAAGGAAAAAAAAGGAAAATCTGTGGCGGCGAAACGATTGGACCAATCAGTTCCATATTTGTGTGACAAGTCTCTTACCCTTCTGCCTTCCCTCCACCACCTCCCACCACCCACTTCCAGCGTATCCATACGAAGAAAAGGAAGAAAAGGAAAATCCGTGGTGGCGAAACTACCTCACCAATCGGCTTCATATGTGGAACACAAGTCAATTACCCTTCTACCTTCCCCCCACCAACCCCAAAACCACCCTCCCACCCATACATTCCGATACCATAAAAGTCTCTGTAGTCTATAGTGTCTTTTCAGCTACTTTCGGGGACCATGGGGACCTGATTTCTGGCGAAAATGGACAAGGGGAGTTTTTTTTTTACCATTATCCTTCCTTTCTCTCCCAACTCGATAGATTTAGCCCCCCCCCCCCCCCCCCAAATGGCACTGGCAGAAGCACACCGTCAAAATTGGCTGGCACTCAGAGGGTTAAGGATGCTCAGGTTTGTGTATACTGTAATAAAGTAAATTTAAGTCAGTAAATAAAATTAATATTAAACAGTTTAACCCTCCGACCCCGGCTAGGGAATATCGTGACTGTACTTTGTGTCCGGGGGTTTTCAGGAATTTTGGTCCCTGTTGATTCACATGTTACTCCTGAAATACATTACACAAAGTTATAAAAAAAACAGAAAAATGTAGCACAAACCTTCATGTGTAGAATGCCGTTGAGTAGAGGTCTCTAGCCCAAGTGATTGCATAATGGTGAGCGCGGGAAGTGGAGTGATTTTTATGCGTGAAAATCATCCCGCGTTCGGATGCGTCGCCTTTGCCCAGGCCCCGGCTCGGCTAACCTACTGTTTTCTTAGCCACTCGTCGCGCAAAACCTTTTACCTCCCGGAGGCGATTTTATGTATTGATAGTGATGTTATTATAGTTATTTGGAGTCCAATTATATAAAATATGTTTATTAGGCTATGATTGTAACAAATATTTCACATTTTCACTCGATACCGTAGTTTTTATGAGTAATTGAGGTAGGTTATTGTTATATTAGGCACTGATTATTCGTTATCACAGGTGTTTATTATACTTTGGCCATCTAATATTATGTCATGTGTCACTTTCACTTAGTTATATGCTTTGTAAACGTTTTATATACAATTTATTGTCTTTTTTCACTTATTTATATATGTTTTCATAATACATGATTTTTTTATCACAATACACCTGTACATTGTTTTATTTCCACTTGTTGCCTATATACATACATATTGTCAGTCTTTGGTACTTTCACTATGATTATTAGTTAGTACTCCTGCTTGCTGTGGTATTCAGCAAAGCACGGTATAGTACATAGTGACACCTGGCACTCCACACACTGCATGGTGGTCTTTTTGTGCTTCCTCGGCCTCACCTGGCTGTTCCAGCAGACATGGCACCGCCTTCTGCTAATGGTGACTCCATCTCGTTCCAGAGGCAGGTAACCGTGCTTGTGCACATTTAGATACTGTGCACACTGCAGGCGGTCCTGAACGGGGCGCCCAGGTTGTGCCACTGCCCTCTGTGGAGCTAGAGCGGGGGCAGCACGCCCACGAACTTTGGCGGCGCGCACCCTAGGGCGGCCAGGAGCGCGACGGCGCCCAGGCCCAGCCCGGCGGCCAGCCCGGCGGCCAGGGCGGCCAGGAGCACGACGGCCCTGGGCAAAGCGTCTGGGTTGAGGGTCGTCGATGTCCATAAAGTCGTCGTCATCGTCGTTGTCGTCAGAGCTGTCATCTTGCCCTGACGGTGGACCCAGGTAATCATGGCCAGAGTCATCTGTGAGGTGCCCTTCTTCTTCAGAGCCCCCCTCATAATCTCGCGGGGAACGAATGATGCGTGGGCGGCGTGTAGGTCGGCGAGGTGGGGAAGGAGTGGGTAAATAGGCCGAAAGTGGGGGGTCCTCAACCCTAGGGAGTGCTGGTGGTGGTGGGGAAGAATGGCGGGAGCCTGGGGCAACTTGGGTGGCGTGGGTAGATAAGGAAGACAATGGCGGGTCAACCTCAGCCTCCCGCTCAGCCTCACTATCATCACTTTCATCGTCATGGTCAAATCCACTAAAAAAGGCGTATCTTTCATGGATTTCGTCTAGATCGTCAAAATCTTCACTATAGTGAGACTGATAAGACTCGGAGCTATCACTACCCAACTCATCAACACTATTTTGGCCTTCACCACGTTCATAACTCCTCAAAGCTATCTCAATACCTCCGGGAGTCAACGCATCTTGTACGTGCCTTTGCGTTAGGGCGCGACGAACATGGGCAGGCGTCGAAGGGAGCGTAGAATCGGACACAAGGGAATAACTTTTTGGGCTAGTATCCATGTTGGCGGCAGGGTAGAGACTGTTTTGGTGGCGTACATGCTGTCTGGTGGCGTCGCCTAGCGACGCCTGGTGACCACGGAGCGAAATTTTTACGCGCGCCATTCGAAAGCACACACGCAAGCAATGGTACAGTGTTGTACCACCCGGGTTCCTCGGGCCAAAAAAAAATGGTACACACGTGTACCACCCGGGGTCGAAGGGTTAAGATCTGGTGGCGTCTGATAGTCGACTGTCTTGCATATTTCCCGCCTTCCAGTATTGTGATGTCATAAATACGATGAGGACGTCATAAATTCCCTTTAGTTGTCAGGCAACAGAAATTTACCTTTAACTTGACCCTATTTATTTTGGAAAGGATGAAAGGATTTGGAAAAGGGTGCTATGGGCTCTCTGCGAGAGGGCTGGTTATCACACAGAGGCCCACGTCTCTTCAACAAACTCCCACGGCGAGTAAGAGACATGAGGGACATCTCGTTAGACAACTTCAAGAGAGCCCTAGATGTCGAACTGCAAAAAGTGCCAGACGAGCCCATCCTCGCAAGGGAGCGAGCTGTCGCTTCAAACAGTCTACTGCACCAAATCACCACCCATAACGAGGGGCGTCGCGCTCCTTGGTGCCGCTAGAAGAGTGGTGAACACATCAAAAGGTTTCAAAGGTTAACCCTCTCACCCCGGAAGGGCTCTTGAACGCCCATAAAAAAGCATATAACAGGTACCCGGAAGGGCTCTTGAACGCCCAGTGGTTGAAAGCCTGTGAGCTTCTTGTGCGAGGCGTCGGTCCGACGCATGTAAACAACAGCCGGCTGGACCGACGCCCCGCATCTCCGGCCACAAGAAGGAGAGTGTCGCTTGTTCGTGTGTGCCTGTATGTTGTTGTTAAGTATCGAAAAGTAGTGTAAAGTGGCTGTTTTTGCCATAAAGTTATCTCCAATTAAATCATCATCACAAATCAACCAGTTGACTTAGAGAGCTCTACTTAACGCCATTCTACAGGTAAATAACACAGCTACGCTTGGGGATGTGTGGGAATGCGGGAAGCAGTCAGATTAACAAATATACGGCAGCCTAGCCTAGACGTTTTTCGGCCAAAACACCCGGGTTTCGGGGAATATTTATGTATTTACCTAATTGTATTTATCTAATTGTAGTTTACAGGAGTTGAGCTAAGCTCGTGTTGTCCCGTCTCTCTGTCTACTTTTTATCCAATTTTTTCTTGAAAATATGGATATTCCTTGCCCCTACCACCACCTCCTCCAGCCCATTCCATTTGTCAATACATCTATAGGGGAAGCCAAACTTCCTGATATCGTTCTTGCAGGTAGGTCTGGATGTAATGCATAGCCGGGGCTGGAGGGTTAAGTTACTGGGTGTACCACTACCGACATACAACATAAATCATCTATAAATACTTATAATCAAATAAATACTTATAAATCTATAATACTAGGTTAGGTTGTTTGGTTAGGGTATTGTATTTTTGTATCCAAAGGCAGTCAAAATAGACGGGAACATGATGGTGAGCGTCCGTGTAGTGTAAACAAGACGGCCGGTACACTCGGTAACTACATTCTTGCCTGTATTTTATATGTTAGGGGCAAATTTAAGGATATTCCCGATAATGGTGTAATACTAGAGCATTTAACGTTCTGCTAGATAACTTATCTCACTTTTTTATCATCTTTGTGTAATTCACCTTTAACCCATTAGTACTAACAGAATAACGACAAAATAGGGGTAGTATAACTGTAGATTTATCTAAAACAACACTGCATATTAAAGAAAACCGAGAAAAACAAAAACACAAAACGCTAAATTTGCTGTGAAACCGGATCTAGAATTTTACCCAAGCTAGCGTGTGTAAATAGCCTAGGGCCTACAGGCCTACCAATGAAAGTTGTGGAAGTCGGTTTCTTGCAGAAATACCTTACCCAGGCAATCAAATGTCAAATTCCAATAAAATAGGATAATCGGCAAGAATGTTAAGTGCGGGCGTACCGCCAGCCTTGTTTAAAAAACGCGTAATGGCGTCGGACCTTTCCCATCATGTTCCCGTCTATTTTGACTACATTTGACAAAGGGGACATGACAAATGTACTAAAGCTCAGTGATAGCGAAAGAACTCGTACCAATGGTTTCAAATTAGATAAATTTAGTTTCAGAAAAGATATAGGCAAATAGGCCTATTAGTTTGGTAACAGAGTTGTAGATGGGTGGAATGGACTACCAAGTGCTATAGTGGGATTAAAAACGGTAGGGAGCTTTAAGATAAAATTGGATAAGCATATGGACGAGAAGGGTTGGGTGTGAAGGGGGATCAGCTGGGTTGGGCCAATCAGCGCTCTGCAGACCCCTGTAATCCTGCGTTAATCTCTAACCATTTTGGTAAGATGATCCTCAGGGTATTAGAGTGTTGAGCCTATAATTGGGGTTGTGTGGGACAGGGATCTGCCTTGCTTAGGCCAATCGGCTTTCTGCAGACTCCCATTTTCTTATGTTCTTTGGATATAAAAAATACATTAGCCTAACCAAACAACCTAACCTAACCTAGTATTCATGTAGTAATGACAGGGGGCAAATAGCAGAAAATATAAATAGACGGGAAGGTAACTGCGAGCGCACATGACTACCGTACGCCCGATCACTACATCCATCCTGGATAATCTTCAAGGACACTACATCCGCCTTATTAGAAACAATTTATGGTACAAATTTACCTATGGTCCCGTTAAAATATCCTCAAGTAACCTATTAAAAACTGTTCAGGGGACTGGTTAGAACTTGTAGGATGTTTAATTGAAGGTCGGAAATCAGTATTTACTGAGAAATAAGTCTTAAAATGCGCTATGATTTACGGGAGGGTCTGTACGCCGCCACATACGCGCGGCCCCGCCCACTGCCCAAAATGTACAAATATTAGATTAGATTAGATTAGATTAGACTAAACTAACCTAGACTAGACTAGACTAGACTAGACTAACCTAACCTAACCTAGACTAACCCTAATATAATTATAATATAGGCCTAATATAATATAGGCCTAATATAATATAGGCCTAGCCTAATATAATACAGTATAATATAATATAATATAATATAATATAATATAGCCTAATATAATATAGGCCTAGCCTAATATAATATAATATAATATAATATAATATAATATAACATAACATAACATAACATTACCTGAGAAAGAGGGTACTCAGGGCAGGGCACTGGGCAGGGACCCTGGGTGACCCATAGCGCATTTTAAGACTTATTTCTCAGTAAATACTGATTTCCGACATTCAATTAAACATCGTACAAGTTCTAACCAGTCCCCTGAACAGTTTTTAATAGGTTACTTGAGGATATTTTAACGGGACCATAGGTAAACATTTATCGATTTTAGTTAGGCTATCAACAAATTGAAAAATACCCACTTCACAGACACATACACCAAAAATCTAAGTCAAAGCGGGGGTGTGGGGGCGGCAGCCCCCACCTATAATACTAGGATAGGTTAGGTAAGGTTGTTAGGTTAGGCTAATGTCCTTTCAAAGGGGTATAGGCTATTAAACACTAGGATAGCCTATACCCGGTCAGAGGTAAGAAGAAGAGTCCTGCAGTAGTCTCCTTGAATGCTACCTAAAATAGACCTGGACAACTAAATATTATATTAGGAAATTCAAAGTTTCATCACAACAATCGAGCAGATACTAAAAAGTAGCCTAACCGTGTCCGACTTACGCCACAATAGCCTAGCCTACCTTAGGCTAACACG
>JBAKBP010037913.1:0-16770 GCA_037953745.1 Lithodes maja
ATAAAGGACCTGTCAGAGCTAGCATTTTCTGTAACTCCTTGTTTAGTTAAGATCCTTTGTAAGTTAATTAAATACAACAAATATGGCAGCAGCAGTAATTAAAAAGAATCGTCCTCCCTCCTATTACTTAACATAACATCTACCCTTTCCTCTATAATTAACATAATATCTACCCTTTCCTCTATAATTAACATAACATCTACCCTTTCCTCTATAATTAACATAATATCTACCCTTTCCTCTATAATTAACATAACATCTACCCTTTCCTCTATAATTAACATAATATCTACCCTTTCCTCTATAATTAACATAACATCTACCCTTTCCTCTATAATTAACATAATATCTACCCTTTCCTCTATAATTAACATAATATCTACCCTTTCCTCTATAATTAACATAATATCTACCCTTTCCTCTATAATTAACATAATATCTACCCTTTCCTCTATAATTAATATAACATCTACCCTTTCCTCTATAATTAACATAATATCTACCCTTTCCTCTATAATTAACATAATATCTACCCTTTCCTCTATAATTAACATAATATCTACCCTTTCCTCTATAATTAACATACTATCTACCCTTTCCTCTATAATTAACATAATATCTACCCTTTCCTCTATAACCCTTCTTCCCCTCCTAAGGACCCCAATGGAAATACGCCTAACGGCCTTATTGGGCTATCCTTAGTTGGAATTATGCAAGGCTGGTACATGTCATATTTATAACATACTATGTGGTACCAACTCTGTAAATTGCTAACTGAATAAATATTATTATTATTATTATTATTATTATTATTATTATTATTAATCTTTTACATACGTTGACTACATTATTCTCCTTATGTTGCATATTATTAGAAGAATGTAGCCTATGCAGTACAGGTAGAAGAATGTAGCCTATGCAGTACAGGTAGAAGAATGTAGCCTATGCAGTACAGGTAGAAGAATGTAGCCTATGCAGTACAGGTTCAACGGGATAGCATTTATCTTTTTAAACCTAGAGGTCCTTTCAAAGCTGTCTAAATTAGTCTATCATTAGCCAGAATAATAGCGAAATAAAAAATGGAGTCGTAGTGAATGGGTTAATAAAAAGAAGATTAAAAACTACGACAAGGTGTCAAGACCAGCTGTCTTGTCCCCCCCCCCCCCCCCCCCCCAAGCCACTCCTGAACATTCTTGGCCCCCCGTCCAACATCGCCACCAGGTACAGTATGTGTCCACAGATGTTGGAGGTATAGTCACTGTCAAGATGTTAGAGAGAACATTATAAGCTTTCCACAATTCCACATTACCCCAACTCAACGCCTCTTCAATTCAAATCTATGTACAGTGGCGCTAATAAGTCATGTTTCAGATGTCATTACATTTGGTTCGCTCTGTGCTGTATTAATTTCCGTCAGATGTTGAATAGGGTGGATAAGTGTAGGAACATGTTTGTATATCTCACTCAAAAAAAAAGAAATTATGAGTAAATATTGCTGATACCAATTATCGATCAAAACATAATTGGTGCCGAGATATCACTTATTAGGCCGACTGAACTGCCTAAGATTTATAACCCAACAGCCTACAATAATCTAACTTAACTTACTAGGTTCAGTTGGGGTATGATTTTGTGCTATCATACCCTAACCGAACCTAATCTTACTTAGTTATAAATAATCTAACCTATCATAACTTAAGGGGAGGTATTTAGTTTGTTCCCTAGACCTCCATCAAGCTTATAATTACACCCCCTTGAGTCCCTTTCAAGATAAATTTGTACATTTTTCGGTAGAAAAATGTCCCGGCCGAAGGCCGGTTCCTCTTAAATTACAGGCTCGCTATCGCTCGCCAGGATAAAATCGACACCTGAATTGCACGAAAGGTCTTAATATGGGGTGAAAGTTCTTAAAATCGCTAAACTAATGGGGCAAACGTTTTATAATATCAAAAGCAATGGGGCTAAACATGAGGGAGAAAGGGGTCAAGAAAAAAATCCCTCAAGTGGAGATCTCCCCTTAAAGTAACCTACCTTACGTGAAGTGAGTATATTTATGTTCTATTTACATACAGTACCGTACTATGTGTAAATCAACGCTCTATTCATTTGCTCTAGCCAGTCGGGTCTACGTCTGTACTATGAGCAACGATGTATGAAGGACACTCGAGGCATAGTGTTAGGTGGTCTCTTGTCGTCCACTTAGCTTCCTACAATTGGGACCCAATGCCACACACAGTAAACATTACTAGTTTACTATAGTCTATTCACTGTAAGTAGGCGAGAAATCATAACCTCTATCCTCTGTAACTCATAAAGGGATAGAGCAAATGGGCTGTACATTTCCACATCTATTCCTTGACCGACTTTTCCCAAATGGTAGAAATATTAGCTCGATTACTCTAGTAGTTTGTGAGTTACAGAGGTTAGGGGTCATGATTTCTCGCCTACTTACAGCGGATAGACTATAGCATGCAGCAAGGTTATCTTTGTGGTAAGTATGTGTGAGTATGATGAAGTAGCCAAACAATGTAAATATAGCCTAACAGACTACTATAATGTAACTTATCTAACCTCAGCCTATCATACCCACACACTGACTGCTAATAAACTAGTAATGTTTACTGTGTTTAGCATTGGGTAGGAAGCTATGTGGACGACAAGAGACCAACTAGGTAAACAGTCTCTCACAGCCTGACATGAACGTGAGATGTGTGTGTGTGTGTGTGATACGAAACAAAGTGCTGTAGTGTTCAGTTATCATCAGCCACGCAGATATCAGGTGACGGCGGTGTGTTGGTGGAATGGCGAGATATACCGTATGCACTATAGTGCCCACATAAGGATGGTGATAAGCCAGCCATATACTGTACAGGAGACACTCTGGGACCACAAAGACCAAGACGCTAGACCGTTATCGTGGCTGACAGTAGATGACAAAAGCAGCCCTGTCGTTGATAACACGTAACGGGTCACTTATCTGGTGACCTCGTATAACACTAGGTTATGACGTTTCAACAGTACTGCTTTGATATATCTGCCGTATTCGTACGTAACGGGGTAAATACGATCTCAATAAACCCTCCGAATAATATAGGTCCTTCTTAGAGTGCATAAAATTGTTTAATATTAACCAGAATCAAAGGTAAAAAGGGTGTCATCGTGCTGAAGAGTTAATATGAGACAAGTGAGAGCAAGAGCAGCCAGAAACCCAGCCCTTCTCCTGCACAGTTACCATCTTATACAGATATACTGTAGTAGAAAAAAAAGGTCTCAACCCTTTCCCATTCTAAAACAACGACTGTCAACATAGCGTTAGCCGTCCTTGGCCAACTTTAGGAATTAATGGGTTGGGATCAAATGTGGGGACCTTGTGGTGACCATGGTGTTTGGCGCCTATACACCCGACATTACTTCCACCTTGGCCCTGCAAGAAGTTAGCAAGTCCAGCGGAAAACAGGACAAACTGCCCAATTTGACGTTTCAGGGATGTAATCAGTTTCCGTCCTTGATTTATGGACGGTACAAATGCTGCACAAGGGTGGTTGATGAACAGTAGATGGACGGGAAACCCGTGTTCACATGCCTCCAGCATGACCCCTCAACTCAACCTCCTTTGTCCACGTGGACCTCCCACCGTTTTTATTGCGGCCCACCCACACCCTACCCAGTGACCCAGTGACCCAGGGCCGACCCTTCCAACTTTTTTGGACACGTTAAAAAAAAGACGGGTGTGTCCACGTCTTGACGCGTCCTTTCCATGATTCTGTTGACCTTGCAGGACATCAGACTTTGCAAAACACACGGTCATATTAAAGTCTGAAAGCGTTGGGACTCCTGCGTGCCATTTTAGATTTACAGAAGACCTTGTACCCCTCAGACACAAGAGTGTAAACTTGGGGAGAGAGAAGAAGAGCCAGAATCTGATCCATGTTGTGACTTGACTTCTCTGCTGGCACCTTTTTCTTATATTTGTTCAGCTAACCTGGTATAGAAGACACTTGCTGTCGGTCCCATTCCTCCCGACGACGAGAACAACAGTGAAGTGAAGCTCCCTTGATCCCTATTCAAAATTCTTTCCTCATAAACTTGTTTCTTCTCATAATTGTATACAGTATGTGGCATCACTCTCGGCATCAGGTGGTTCCAACGTATGTGAGGGAGTAATCCATAACTTTACGAGCCTGAACACTCTAGGATATCATGGCCTTAAGTTATCAAAGTTATCTTAGTGCTTACAGTATAATCAAGAGCATAAATGACGACGCTTCCCTTTTAATTGATATCGAACTCAAATGAGACTATACAATGTCTTATTATAGCCTATAGTCTGTTTCTTTTCAACTGACGGTAAATTGCAAAGTTCCCATCAAGATTTCTTAGTTATTTTGAAGATTTTGTAGTGAAATATGGTGCTAAGTATATACACTTGGTGTCAATATGAAGCAGAGATATAGAAGTTTCATATGTTTCCATTAATTATCGAGAAATTAGCTGCTAAGAGTATAGATGTATCAGAACTTGGTATAAAGGTTTAAAGATTGAAATTGGTGTAACCTTATAAATGCTCTTGACTGTTCAGGTTTACGTTTCAGGTAAAGCCTACATACTAAACATTGCAACGCCTATTCATCATATGCGAATTCAAGGGACTGGAGTTCTCGAAAAGGGGCTCCAATCCTGCCGCTATTCTTGCCTTACAGTGTGCCGGCTTAATAATCCAGAAGGGTTGATAGCTTTTGAAGTCTTATTTTAACTAACTAATCCTAAGCGAGTGTTCATAATTTTGTTTTTCGTCATAGAGAGAGGGAGAGAGATAGAGAGCGAGAGGCATTATATAAGCCACAATAAACCTACCACCATTAACCTTGAGAGCTATACCAATCTCAGGGTTTACTATTTTTTGTTAAGTAATATTGAAATGCAATACTGGACTTCCCAGATTAGTTTGTTTTACCCCTTTACGTCTTGTTAAACTTTATTCTGGCTATTATTAGACGATTATATTCAGTTTTAAAAGGGTGTCCAGCAATCATAAGGCTTCGAGCTCTCTCATGTTACCCTTTACACTACCTCAGATCCTTCTTAAGCTTCACAAAATTAAGCATAGATAGAATATAATTAAAAAGACGTGTCGCCGGTACAGAAGGTGTTAATACTGATTGGCTTGTCCACTAACCATGGGTGCTTGAGGGTCTTCACAAAAATATTAGATTGTATTCCTATTGATTCACCTTGCTTCATGCTCCCCCCCCCCCCCCCCTTTCTCTCTCTCTCTCTCTGGGACAGTTCCTGGTCATTCATATGCCTTTGTAGTGTAAATTTGATGCATAATATACATATCAAGTCAATCATCTCTCTATCTCTCTATTTATCAATCTATCACTCTGTCTGTCTGTCTCTCTATCTATCTATGTTGAGACACTGAACTGGATCTTAACCCTTTAAAGATTATGGCGCCTTTAGATAGTGTATTCTGGCTAGCATTAGACGATTTTACACAGCTTAGGAAAGATCTGTGGGAGTTACAAAGGTAATTACGGTCTCAATCAACCCTCTGACTTCCATTTTATATAACCAGAAAGAACGGCACAGATTGGGATAAACAGTAAGTAAGAAACAAGATGGCGTCCAGATACCAAGTGATGGGTACCCTATTTTCCAAGGTACCCTAAAGAGAGAGAACCAGGAAGGGTACAAGAGGTCTAGTAACTGTTTTGAGAGATAAGAGATAACTGTCACCCTTCACCATCATCCTAGAGTGTTTTAACAGTTGGACTTTCAGGCAAAGATTAAAGGGGGATGGGCTGGTTTTTTCTGGCCTGCTTCTCCCTCATGTTTAGCCCCACTAGTTTTCAGATCTTAGATGTTTGCCCCATTAGTTTGCCGATTTTAAAACCTTCCGCCCCATTTACTTGTCAATATCAAGACCTTTCGCACTATTTAGGTGTCTATTTTTTCCTGGCGAACGATAGTGAGCCTGTAATTTTGGAAGAACCGGCCTTCGGCCGGGAAATGTTTCTACCGAAAAAGGTACAATTTAATCTAGAATGGGGATCTAATGGATGTATTTTTTAAAGTTTGATGGAGGTCTAGGGAGGAAACTAGAAACATAATTAATACACGAAAAAATCGACCAAAAAAGTTAACCATCCCCCCTTAACAGTTGGACATCCAGGCAAAGATTAAAACAAAGATTAGCATATAAAACATGGAAGTGACGATAATAGAAAAACAAATAACAGTAATCTCCCTGAAGTATTTACAGTCAAAGGTCACAATAATGGGCAGCGGAGTGGGTCATACCTCACGTGATTAGTGAAATATAATATATTGTACTAATGTATATATTATATACTCTTTATCTGTGTGTGGTGTGTGTGTGTGTGTGTGCACTGACCCCCTGTGTACTGAAGTATTTTGGTAGGTCAGAAGGCATGGATTCAAGCCCAACTCCTGCCGAAGTTTCTTCCAAGGACCTACCCTGCCTCTCTGAATTAGACTTGGACGTGTCGGACCTCGACCTATATCCTGCCTCTCTGGAGACATGTTGGTACTATTTTGGGAAGGGAGGGGGTGGGGGGTGGGGGGGGGGGGGTGCAGAGTGACGGAAAGGACCAGCCGAGTCGGACCCTTTCCTTGGCACTCCTGTAACCTTCCAGCCTATTCCTACCACACACCAGGGGAATAATACCAGACCTGAGAGAGAGAACTCGAGGGTGATTTGCAGCAGCAGTACCAAGCTTCCAAAATGTACATTAAGCAGTCACCCTTCGCGCAAATCCACCTTAAGTATCCAAGAGCGTGTTCCTATATTGCTTATCTACACCAGATCCACCTTAAGTATCCAAGAGCGTGTTCCTATATTGCTTATCTACACCAAATCCACCTTAAGTATCCAAGAGCGTGTTCCTATATTGCTTATCTACACCAAATCCACCTTAAGTATCCAAGAGCGTGTTCCTATATTGCTTATCTACACCAGATCCACCTTAAGTATCCAAGAGCGTGTTCCTATATTGCTTATCTACACCAGATCCACCTTAAGTATCCAAGAGCGTGTTCCTATATTGCTTATCTACACCAGATCCACCTTAAGTATCCAAGAGCGTGTTCCTATATTGCTTATCTACACCAGATCCACCTTAAGTATCCAAGAGCATGTTCCTATATTGCTTATATACACCAAATCCACCTTAAGTATCCAAGAGTATGTTCCTATATTGCTTATCTACACCAGATCCACCTTAAGTATCCAAGAGCATGTTCCTATATTGCTTATCTACACCAAATCCACCTTAAGTATCCAAGAGCGTGTTCCTATATTGCTTATCTACACCAGATCCACCTTAAGTATCCAAGAGCGTGTTCCTATATTGCTTATCTACACCAGATCCACCTTAAGTATCTAAGAACGTGTTCCTATATTGCTTATCTACACCAAATCCACCTTAAGTATCCAAGAGCGTGTTCCTATATTGCTTATCTACACCAAATCCACCTTAAGTATCCAAGAGCGTGTTCCTATATTGCTTATCTACACCAGATCCACCTTAAGTATCCAAGAGCGTGTTCCTATATTGCTTATCTACACCAGATCCACCTTAAGTATCCAAGAGCGTGTTCCTATATTGCTTATCTACACCAGATTTCCCGACAGTTCCAGAAGCGAGAGATAGGGAAATTGGAAGAAGACCTAAGCTCCCTCTACTGGCCTATCCCAAGATTTTAAGAAGGATAGTAGCCAATCTAATGTATTAATGGGACCTATTGGCCCCGCAAAGAATACAAAAGAAAAAGAATGACAGACTGACCTGATTGTGCCAACTAAATAAAGTTGAAGTCACCTATATTAGATGAAATAAATGAATAATGGTTAAATATAATAAATGATGTAATAAAGTATAATGGAGTAAAATAAACAGTTCTTCTTTGTTAGGAAAGTGATAGCTATTAGATAATAAGAACATTGGATCAGTCAGGGTATGTCATTGGTAGTTAAATCTCACATGTGAATACCTAGGAAATTTTTGTGTACATGTTAAAGTGAACGAGGGGTAACGCCCAAGTCACTTTTAGAGAATTAATCATTTAGTTAAATGTTGTAAGAGTAAAGGATAACACTTCAATGTTTTCAATTATATTAACCCAATCACTGCAGGATTATTTCTGCTATAATAGGGCTCATTCAGGCACTCCTGATTGCTTAAGCAAGTGCCTGAATTAAATCAAATGTATGGAGCAAAAAACTAAAAGAAAATAGCTTAAAAAATTACACCAGAACGAGCTTCGTAGCGTTTGGGCTCACCCGCAGCAGCGCTACCACAGACATCAGCAATATTCGCTAATAATCAGCAATGTTGTGCTACATTTGCCTTTGGCAGCGCTGCATAGGTCTCGCAAGATATTGGGTGAGAGCCTCAGTGCCCTAGCAAACGTGCTAGAGAGCGGACGGGGGCCTGTCGCACTCCCGCTCACTCGCATTCGTATCCATAGGCTTTAATGGGCTTTAAATTGCAGTAAATTGCCATGGCGCTACAGAACGGCTCCCGCAGTGTAACGGTTAAAATAAAGGCTCTAGGAGCTTTATTATATTCAAACCAAGACTTTTCACAGTTCATTAAACTAGCCACTACAGGTGAAGTACCTTACGACTTTCCTTATCACTTGAGTTCCTTGTAAGAGAGTGTGTATCTGATCTTTGGTACGGTACTTCCCCAATAGTCACTAGTTGGTCACGTGGGGTACCTAAATAACGCACGCAGAGACCATGTGGGCACTGTTATTGTAGGCTCTCTAAAAACACACACACACACACACACACACACACACATACATATACACAGTTACACACTCACATACACTCAGTGACACATTATTTTAAATATCGTTTAAATAGCTAATGTTTCCAAATCCTTGTACAAATGAGATATGTGTTATGCTGGACAAAACAGGTTGAGTGGATTCACTAAACTCAAAGAAACAAGAGATTCAATACACATACACAATACAAGAAGAAAGTAATTCATACAATTAAAGACAGTATAATGTCTTTATTTATACACAGATACTAAATATACGTCTTTAACCCGTACAGCCCCAGCGACGCGTCTGACGCGTCGGCGATGTATGTAACGCACAGCCCCAGAGACGTGCCTGACGCGTCACCCTAATTGCGCCGACCGTAACCTCAGGTGTAGCCACTCAAGAGGGCTCAGATTTGTATGGGAACTGTGTACGTATCCCACGCAACCGTGCCGATGGTTGAAAACTCTCAAAGTCCACGTGCGTGCGCGTGAGCGCGCAATAACCTGGTTTTTTGGGGTAATTGCCTTCAATTTTTTACTCTTGTAAAATACGTTTTCGGGGGCTCTGTAGGACCATTTTTTAAGCTTTTTGAGCGGTTTTTCGTGGTTTTTCCTTCATTCCTAACCCATTCGCTATTGTTTCTGGAATAAAACCATTTTTTGAAAACCGGCCGGGTTCTGGTGAACAAACATTACAAAACTAGCCGGGGTTCCACGGGTTAATAGAAAGATCGGCAATAGGAAATAATTCGTACAAATAATACATGGTCATTATTATACAAGTACAAAGTAAGTATGGACCTATCGGTTATTGTGTTACCTCAGACTCTCAAATCCTTTAGAAGCCAATAAACAATATAATATACTAATACAATAGTTAAATGATATTAATGGAAATAGTCTTACTGGTTCACAGGAAAAGTTAAAGTTCCTGGTGAGTGTATGATAAGCTAAATTACCTAGTCAGCCCACAAACATAAGTAAGTGAATTGAATGCTCATTTTCAATGAAACCCACATATGGTTTTCTATGGCACTAAGTACTGTGGCAAAAATCACGAATCACGAATAGCTGTGGCATGTAAAGTTAATCCTGATACTAAATCCGTTGTATTATGTCAGTCATAGAAGAACCAACAACAATAACTTATACTAAATAAAAGAAATTAAGGATAGGGTGTGTGTCTTGTTTTCCCAAGTGGAAATTGAACTCGTAGCAAATAGGCTCATAGAGTCTCGAAAAGCGAGATGAGAATTACACCAAGTATTCGTTAGTGATTTTCCAGGGGTCGGGGGAGGACTCAGTGATTCTCCAACTGATGGGAACTTTATGGGGAATGTAAGTCTGTTCTCTCTGGCTGGAGTTTGGATAGTCTTGGTCGTTGTGGAAGATCTTGAACCGCTTCCTTTAGAGCACAAGTTCAGTGGCACGGTGGACTTGTGCTCTGGAGTCTTTTTAGAATGTCTTGAACTGCTTCCTTTAAGAATTGTCTTGCCAGGGGACTAGTACTCTGGAGTCTTCTTGGAAGGTCTCGAACTGCTTCCTTTAAGAGTCGTAGAAGTATCTTGGGACTTGGAATTTGCTTGCGTCATGGAAGGTATCAAACCCCCCTCCTTAAAGTTGAGTATCATCGAGATTACTGCTTCTGATTTCGAGCCCAGATTGTGTCTTGGCAACGTCAAGCCTACGTCTGTTAGCCTCGAGCTTAACTTGGGAGTTGGCAGCGTCGAGCCTACCAGTACTAGCTTCGAGCCTGTTTGTTTGGACAGTGTCAAGCCTACCTCTGTTAGCTTCGAGCCTAGCTTGTGTTTTGGTAGCGTCGAGCCTACCTCTATGCCCAAATACTGTATTGCTCTGAAAGTGTTTGATACTTTGGTCAAGAAGGCTAGGGTATTGTGTCTTTTTGGTGCTATCCCTGCATTGGTGGTGTTGAGGGTAAGAAGGGCTTGTGCGCTGTGCTGACTTCTTGGGGGGTTGGTGGTAGCCCTCTCGCTGGTGGTAATGCCGGGGTGGGGGTTGGGGTAAGTTCCGGACGAGAAGGGCGCGTTAATGCTGGTGTCGGTGGGGATTTATCTCCTTGTTGTTCAGGAACTTGGATTGTAGTGGTGCTGGCTATTCTTACTTCTTGCATAATAACCTGTCTGTACCCGAGACATTCTTTTCATTATATTCTGGCAACAATTACATGATTTAATTAAGCTTAGGAAGGACCTCTAACCATTAAAAGGCAACAATATATCTCGATTAATCCGTTTAGCTACCATAGATCCTTCCAAAGCTGCACAAAATCGTCTAAATACAGCTAGAATAAAATTAAACAGAGCGGGTTGATATGCCTGTTAAGTATATACCTGTATAATGTATATGCGTGCTACCTGATAAACATGATTCCAGTACCGCCTCGAAGGTGTGAGACGGTGAACAAAGGTTATTAAGTCAGGTGTCTGAGGTATAATGACCCCACCATCACTTTCTCTCTCTCCTCTGTGACCCCTTCCCTCTCTTTCTTTTGTCTATTATTATAATTACTACCAGTATTATTATTCCTTTTCCCGTCACTAACGGAGGCAGGGTATTATAGAATCTTCCCTGCGTCTTTAAGTCTGTCTGTCTAAGTGTATACGTGTTTGTAGTATAATAATAATAATAATAATAATAATAATAATAATAATAATAATAATAGATATTAATAATAAAAATATCTTTGTTTACTTCGAGTCGGCAGCCAATTAGGCTGAAAATACACAATTCCTAAACTTATTTTAAGTAGTTAACAGATTGCCTTTGGCTGCCACAAAAACACCTACATATTACCAGATTTGTATTCAGCTTCTAACGAAAATCTAGGAATCTAGGGACTAAAGTCTATCTCGATTAACTACAATATCTAGGAATCTAGGAATCTAGGGACTAAAGTCTATCTCGATTAACTACAATATCTCTAACAGACTCATCCTATATTGAACCAATTTGTCTGGTGGTGGGTAGACTAAAACGAAATGCGGATTTATATCCTTGTAAGTGTTAAGGGGAGATCTCCACTTGAGGGATTTTTTTCTTGACCCCTTTCTCCCTCATGTTTAGCCCCATTGCTTTTGATATTATAAAACGTTTGCCCCAATAGTTTAGCGATTTTAAGAACTTTCACCCCATATTAAGACCTTTCGTGCAATTCAGGTGTCGATTTTATCCTGGCGAGCGATAGCGAGCCTGTAATTTAAGAGGAACCGGCTTTCAGCCGGGACATTTTTCTACCGAAAAATGTACAAATTTATCTTGAAAGGGGCTCAAGGGGGTGTAATCTTAAGCTTGAAGGATGTCTACGGACCAAACTAAAAACCTCCCCTTAAGTTTGATATTCCCCAGTGTTGTGCAATTCTTCAACAAAGACCCATGTCATAAGGTTTGCTTGTCATGGTAACCAGGGCGTTCAGCTATTTTATTGTCAGGACATTTTATAGTGCTTGTTTACATCCATTATATCACTCTCCTAACGTTAATTAACCTATACCAATAACTTGTTAGTTAGTTATGTAGAGCAGATTAACCAGACCACTGAGCTCCATACGGAACTCTCATAGGTCTGGCCCGAAGGATTGGATCAGATTACTGAAAGGAGCTTAAGGCGACGCAAAAAACGGATGATAGGGGGAAGGAAAATGACGGAGAATCGGATAAAAGGTCAGTGAATGATTTAGTACCAAAACAAACCGTACGCAGACGGGCAGTATCTGGGCAGTCAAGACGTGGCGAACAGTTAGAGGGGAATGACAGGAGGAGCAGGTAGGAGGCGGAGTGCGGGGAGTGGACATCAAATAACCGTGAGTCAGCCTGGAATGGCCTATCCTAAGTCTAGTTAGTAAAACTTCCTCACACCTGTGAGACCTGGAAGACGAGGGCCAAGGACGGACAGAAGGTATGATTGCACGGAGTTTATTATTGCAGGGTAGAGCATCCCAATGAGATTGCCACGTGCAAAGAATAGAAGGCTTGAGTAAGGACAGCCAATCACCTAACGGAAGGTGGGGCTGGCGAGGGATCATTAAAATAGCATTCTTAGCCGCAGCATCGGCGTCTTCATTGCCACGGACACCGATGTGAGCAGGAATCCAACATAACTGGACCTGGAATCCACGTAGGCTCATCTCGTGGAGAGCGTGTTTTATGGCTAAAACTATTACGTGGGAGGACGAATAAGCACGGAGCGCTTCGAGGGCACTACGAGAGTCACTGTAAATTATAAAGGGCTGTTGAGGGGTGTCACGTATAATGTCAATAGCAGATTGGATAGCTAAAAGTTCAGCAGTAAAGATAGAGGCTTGGGGCGGGAGAGAAAACTGAAGGAGCTTAGTAGAGGACACAGCAGCGAGGCCCACCCCAGAGTCAGTCTTAGACCCGTCAGTGAAGATGGCAAAATGGGGGCCTTTACGACGTATGTGTTCGAGTGCGTGTTGGCAGTGATGGCTAGGGACAAAAGGATATCTCTTAGAGAGGAAGGAGAGGTGAGTGCAAACATTGGGGAGAGAGATAACCCATGGGGGGGAAGGGGAGACAACAGGCGGCGAAACAGCAATGTGAAAGTCAAGAGAGTTGAGGAGAATTGTAGCACGAATCGGAAAGGAGGGGGAAGATGGACACGGATCGGGAATGAAGATATCACTGAAAAGGGAATTAGTGGGAGAGTCACTATGTTTAATTTTTAATGCACGGCACATAGTAACTAAATCGCGATGGAGGGAGAGCGGGGGCTCGCCACTCTCAGCTAAGACGGAGGTATTTGGGGAGGAACGGAAAGCTCCAGTACAGAGACGCATACCCTGCGTATGAACAGGATCCAACATCTTCAAAACGTAAGCAGAGGCCGACCCATAAATGGGGCAGCCGTAGTCGAGGATGGAAAGAACCACCGCCTTGTAGAGGATCAACATAGTGGTACGTCTGGCACCCCAAGTGGTATGGGATAGTTTTCTGAGGAGGTTGAGAGCACGAAGGCCTTTACCTTTAGTATACTGAACATGATCTCTCCAGTTGAGATGTTGGTCAAAGATTACGCCTAAGAATTTAACACTGGGATAGAAAGAAATCGGAGAGGGTCCCATTCGAAGCGTTATTGACTGGCCACGGAGCCAGCGTTTGTCTCGATAGAAGACTATTGCCTTAGTTTTCTCAGCCGAAAACTGAAAGCCAACTGAAGATGCCCAGGCGATCACCCGTTGGATGGAGATGTTGAGTATACGTTGAGCATGTCTGAGGGTACGGGCAGTGCAATAGATGGTAAAATCATCAACGTACAGGCTGCCATGGACTTCCGGCAGCAATTGTTGAATGACTTTATTTATGGCCGCGGCAAAAAGTTTGCTGCTGAGAACGCTGCCCTGGGGAACACCATTGACGAGTGGAAAGACATTAGAAAGGATTCCCTCCACTCGAGTCTGGAATGTTCGATCAGAAAGAAAGTTGGAAATAAAAAAAGGTAGATGGCCACGGGCACCACTATCATGAAGTAGTTGCAGGATGGGACGCCGCCACGTGGTATCATATGCCTTCTGGATGTCAAAGAAAACGGCGACGGTGATGGACTTACTTTCAAAGCCACGCTTGATATGAGATTCTAATAACGTAAGCGAGTCCAGAGTAGATCGTTCTTTCTGAGAGCCAAATTGGGTCGGAGTGAGAATAGTGTTTTGACGGAGGAACCAAGTGAGTCTAGTATTGACCAATTTCTCCATTAATTTACAAAGACAACTGGTGAGGGATATTGGTCTATAACTCGAGGGCAAGCTCGGGTCTTTTCCAGGTTTTGCAATTGGGACAACAATAGCATGTTTCCATGAGGTAGGAAATTGATGACGGATCCACACCTGATTATAAAATTGCAAGAGGTAGGATTTAGCAAGGGGGGCAAAGTTAGTGAGTAAGGCAAAACTTATGTTATCTTGGCCAGGAGCGGAGTTAGGACAATTGGAGAGTGCATGTTCAAATTCATCCATAGTAAAGCATGCATTATAATCAAAGGTGTCTGGTGAAGAGAAGTGGAGGGGGATCGACTCCATTTCAAGTTTATGGCGGCGGAAATTATCGTCTAACCTCTCATTACTGCTGACATGGGCAAGATGTTGACCCAAGAGGTTCGATATCTCAAGGGGATCGTGAACAGTACGGCCACCGTGTACCAAAGCATGGCGCGGAGGGGCAATGTGAAGGCTGTTAATATTCCTGAATTTATGCCAAACGCATGATATCGGGGTAGACGGGGAAATGGTGGAGACATAAGTTTTCCAGGATTCGGATCTACTACGGATGACTTCTCGACGGAATTTAGCTGATAGTCGATTGTAGTGAGGTTTGATGGCACATATATCCATCAATAACGAGATGGAATGGCATAGAAGATCATCACGTAAAGGTAAGCGTGAACATAAAGAATTGTAACGTTTATTGAGACTATCGAGGCGGCGGCCTAATTCATGTTTACTTTTAGCAAGAGTGGATAAGGTGCTGTCCCACCAGGGGACTCGACGACGTAGGGGGGAAGAAGTCGTCTGGGGTATAGACTTAGTAGCTGCATTAGTAAAAAAATTAACGAGGAATGAATGCGTTTCATCAGGATCCCTTAAGGGATTAAAAGGTGGGATTTGTCTGGTGTGGAGGACATATGCGTCCCAGTCAGCTTTGTGGAAGTTATAGCGAGGGAGCGAAGGACATGGACGGAATTGCAAGTAAGACAGGATGACAGGAAAGTGATCGCTTGAGAACGTATCAACACAGACCCGCCACTCGAACTTATCAACAATTGCTGTGGAGCACAGGGTGACATCAACAGAGGAATAAGTATGATGGGAAGCAGAAAAGTAAGTGTGTGAGTCGGCCTCATTAAGGCAGCAAAGGTCACGGTTCAAAAGCAAATGTTCAATCTGCGAACCGGCTGTATCAGGATTGGAGGAAGTAGGGTCCCATATAGGGCTATGGGCATTAAAGTCACCCAACAGTAAGATGGGAGAGGGTAGTGTAGAGAAAAACTGAGAAAGCAAGGAAAGGTCATAATTGTAAGCAGGTTGGTTATAGATATTGCAAATGGTAACAGAGTCACCATCGGGGATATGAAGAGTAAGGATAGAGTGCTGTAGGAAACTTGTACGAATGGGAAACAAGTAAAAAGTGACTCGATGATGGACATAAATTGCTGTGCCATATTCTCCATCAGGGGATAGAGAACAGCATGCAAGGTGGTAGTTGGTGATGGATTTATTATAATTTCCAATGTGTTGTAAACAAATACACATTGGATTATAGACACGGAGTAAACGCTGGATCTCATCTAGATGGACTCTAGATGAGAGACCATTACAATTCCATTGTAGTATATAGGGATTGAACAGGTTAAGTGAGAGACGTAAGGTTACGTAAATTAACAGCACTGTTCGGCTGTTGGAGATGAAGAGGAACGGGTCTGGGGGGAGGGTCATGAGAAGGCAGGGAGTTTCGACGTGGACGGTGGGGGGACACATTAGAGGACAGGTCATGGAGGATAGTAGCTATCTTGGAGTGTGAAATATCTGAACGTGACTTTAAGTGAAAAGCGCATAAGCACGAAGAGTTATGAGAGGCGGTGTTATCAGGGGTTGGTAAACGTCGGTCACGGAGAAAGGAGCGTATCAACGCAGCAACAGTGGATTTAGTGCGGGTAGGCGTCCGGCGATACTCCCGCACAAAGCAGTCATGACAGCCGCAGTGGGTGCATGGGAGCCCGAGGCGGTAACATTGATAGGTGCGTGAGGTCGAGGACGAGTAGGCGGGGGGGATGCAGGCGTAGAGGGGGTGTGGAGTGAGGGAGGCTGGGACGGAGAACCCATATCAGAGCGGAAGATGCGAGAGCGAGGAGGGACACGTTGAGGTTTGGGAGGCATAGGTCGGGCTGTGAGGGTCTTACGTTTTACGGAGGGAGATTGACGATCTGAGGAGGGAG